>CAUYRT010087667.1:0-51962 GCA_963574885.1 Lepilemur ruficaudatus | reverse complement strand
TTGCCCGGGCTAGAGTGCCGTGGCGTCAGCCTAGCTCACGGCAACCTCAAACTCCTGGGCTCAAGCAATCCTTCTGCCTCAGCCTCCCGAGTAGCTGGGACTACAGGCATGTGCCACCATGCCCGGCTAATTTTTTTTCCTGTGTATATTTAGTTGGCCAATTAATTTGTTTCTATTATTAGTAGAGACGGGGCCTCGCTCTTGCTCAGGCTGGTTTCGAACTCCTGACCTTGAGCAATCCGCCCGGCCTCGGCCTCCCAGAGTGCTAGGATTACAGGCGTGAGCCACTGCGCCCGGTCTGTTTTATGTTTTTCTAATCATGAGTTTCAGTATTTCTTCTCATAGCATTACGATTTGGGTTCCTTGCTAGTGATTTCCTTGCTTTTCTATTAGCTGTTTGATATTTTTCTGATAGAACATAGGAGTTTCTAGAATGTTTATCTCTTGTTGGTTTTAGATATTGTGATAATACACACTTGGTCTCTGTCCCTGGTTTGTGACACAGGGCTCCTGGAATGCTCATAATTTCCTGAGTGTTGGGATGATGGGAGCATCTTTTGTTACATTTGATTGTAATCCCCTGCCTAACACAAGGGATTCTAAAACCCTTGGAATCCCCAAAGTGATGACTGATGGCTGGAGTCCCTAGATGGCTTCATGTTGGGTGGTGGTCACCTGAAAGACTAAGGCATGGTTAGAGGGGTGGGACGTCTAGCCCTGCCCTAGACCTCAGGGGATGAGAGAGAGGCTGGAAGTTGAGCCAATCATCAATGACTAATGATTAAATCAATCATGCCCGTATAATGAAGCTTCCATAAAAACCCTAAATGATGGATTCTGGGAACCTCCAGATCGGCGAGCACTTGCATGTGCCAGGATGGTGGCACACCCCAACTCCACAGGGACAGAAGCATCTGTGCTTGGGACCCCTCCAAACCTTGCCCGTGTAGCCCTTCTTCTGGCTGTTTGTTTGTATCTTTTATAATATTCTGTATAATAAACTGATAATAGTAAGCAGAGTGTTTCCCAGAGTCAGCCATTATAGCAAATTGTATTAGAACTTGAGGAACCTGAGGACAGAGTTGTGGGAACCTCTCATTTGTAGCCAAGTCAGACGGCAGCTGTGGGTTACCTGGAGACCTACTATAGATGTACCTCAGAGATATTGTAGGCTCGGTTCCAGACCACCGCAGTAAAGCAAATACCACAACAAAGCAAGTATCGCAATAAAGTGAGTCATAGAGATATTTTGGTTTCCTGGTGCAAATAAAAGTTATGTTTACATTATACTGTGGTCTCTTAAGTATACAATAGCATTATGTCTAAAAAACTATGTACATACCTTAATTAAATACTGCCAAAAAAATGCTAACAATCATCTGAGCCCTCATGGAGTTGTCACTTTTTTGCTGGTTGGGGGGGCTAGCCTTGAGGTTGTTGGCTGTGAGTGATCAGGATGGCAGTTCCTGAAGATTGGGGTGGCTGTGGCAGTTACTTAAAAATAAGACATGTCGATCCAAATAAATGAGTGAGGCATCAATCTCAATCAGTGTAGGTTTATAAAGCCAAGAATTTGAGGACGTGCCTGGGAAAAATACGAACTGCAGACAAGCTGTGGCTGTTTGTCTGAAGGCGAAGTTAGAACCTTCAGCATTTAAAAAAGGCATACAGAGAAGGAAAAAGGCAGCAGGGAGGAGGGGTTGATGAGATAATGTCTACATTCTTGTGAGGCCCAAGAAATCTACATTTTTTTTTTTTTTTTTTTTTTTGAGACAGAGTCTGACTCTGTTGCTCACACTAGAGTGAGTGCCGTGGCGTCAGCCTAGCTCACGGCAACCTCAAACTCCTGGGCTCAAGCAATCCTTCTGCCTCAGCTTCCCGAGAAGCTGGGACTACAGGCATGTGCTACCATGCCCGGCTAATTTTTTCTGTACATTCTTAGTTGGCCAATTAATTTCTTTCTATTTATAGTAGAGACAGGGTCTCGCTCTTGCTCAGGCTGGTTTCGAACTCCTGACCTTGGGCGATCCACCCGGCTCAGCCTCCCAGAGTGCTAGGATTACAGGCATGAGCTACCGCGCCTGGCAAGAAATCTACATTTTATATAAAATAAGGGAGTGAAAGAAATATCAATTATGTAGATGTCCATGGGTAGGTGAAGTAATGTCTGATTCTGTCTTGTCTCCAGTTCTGTTACTTGTAAGATAAACTTGTAATTCATTATTAGTGTGGAAACCAATAGGCTTTAGTTTTAGGTGCTAGATATAGGTATAATTTGTATGTCCTTGATTATAGGAAGTTAGCAAGGAATTTCCTTAATGAATGATCTGTTGAGTCCAGTTCTTCACAGGGGCCTGAGGCTTCTACGTTCTCTTTTGCATAAGGAGTTGAGCAGGTGACCCTGAGACTTTGATTTTCTTTTCACAGACAACAGTGAAGTCTACTTTTCCTTTCATAATGCAGAAGTTTTCTCTTCTACAGTGATGGACTCATTTCATGAAAGATTTCTCTGTAGCATCTGATGCTTTTTGATAGCATTTCACGCATAGTAGAACTTCTTTCAAAATTGTAATCAGTCCTCTCAAACCCTGCCACTGCTTTCTCAATTAAGTTTATGGAATATTCTAAATCCTTTGTTATCATTTCAACAATTTTCATAGCATCTTCACCAAGAGTAGATTCCATCTCAAGAAACCACTTTTTGCTCATCCATAAGAAGAAACAACTCTTAATTCATTCAAGTTTTATTATGAGATTGTAGCAATTCAGACACATCTTTAAGCTCCACTTCTAGTTCTAGTTCTCTTGCTATTTCCACCACATCTGCATTACTTCCTCCACTGAAGTCTTGAACCCCTCAAAGTCATCCATTGGAATCAACTTCTTCCAAACTCTGTAATGTTGATATTTTGAGATCCTCCCATGATTCATGAATGCTCTCAGTGGCATTTAGAATGGTGAATCCTTTACAGAAGGTTTTCAATTTAATTTGCCCAGATCTATCAGAGGAATCGCCATTTATGGCAGCTTATATAGCCTTATGAAATATATTTCTTAAACATTAAGACTTGAAAATCAAAATGACTCCTTGATCCATGGGCTGCAGAATGGATGTTGTGTTAGCAGGCATGAAAACAACATTAATCTCCTTGTACATTTCCATCAGAGCTCTTGGGTGATGGTGACCAAGAGCACACTGTCAATGAACGGTAATATTTCAAAAGAAATCTTTTTTTCTGAATAGTAGGTCTCAACAGTGGGGTTAAAATATTCAGTAAACCATGCTGTAAATAGATGTCACTTTTTTGCTGGTTGGAGGGGCTAGCCTTGAGGTTGTTGGCTGTGAGTGATCAGGGTGGCAGTTCCTGAAGATTGGGGTGTCTGTGACAGTTACTTAAAAATAAGACATGTTGACCCAAATAAATGAGTGAGGCATCAATCTCAATCAGTGTAGGTTTATTAAGCCAAGATTTTAAAATATTCCATGCTGTAAACAGATGTCACTTTTTTGCTGGTTGGTGGGGCTAGCCTTGAGGTTGTTGGCTGTGAGTGATCACAGTGGCTTTGTTGTTCTGTTTCTAGAGCACAGGAAGAGTAGATTTAGCATCATTCTTAAGGGCTCTAGGATTTTTGGAATAGTAAATGAGCTTTGGCTTCAATTTCAAGTAACCAGCTGCACTAACCCCTAAAAAGAGAGTTAGCCTGTCCTTTGTAGCTTTGAAGCCAGGCGTTGACTTCTCTCTAGCTATGAAGGTCCTAAATGGCATCTTTTTCCAGTAGAAGTCTGTTTCATATACATTGAAAATCTTGTGTAGTCACCTTGGTTAATGGTCTTAGATCTTCTGGATAATTTGTTGCAGCTTCTACATCAGTACTTGCCGCTTCCCCTTGTACTTTCGTGTTCCATAGACATGTTCTTTACTGCAAATTTTTAACCCAATCTGTGCTATATTTTTTTTTTTTTTTTTTTTTTTTGAGACAGAGTCTCACTCTCTTGCCCTGGCTAGAGTGCCATGGTGTCAGCCCAGCTCACAGCAACCTCAAACTCTTGGGCTCAAGAGATCCTCCTGCCTCAGCCTCCTGAGTAGCTGGGACTACAGGCATGCACCACCATGCCCGGCTAATTTTTTTATATATTTTTAGTTGGCCAATTAATTTCTATTTTTAGTCGAGACGGGGTCTCCCTATTGCTCAGGCTGGTTTTGATCTCCTGACCTTGAGCGATCCACCTGCCTCAGCCTCCCAAAGTGCTAGGATTACAGACGTGAGCCACCGAGTCCGGCCTCTGCTAGCTTTAAACTTTTCTCCTACAGCTTTCTCACCTCTGTCAGCCTTTACGGAACTGATGAGCATTCGGGCTTTTCTTTGGATTAGGTTTTAGCTTAAGACGGAATGTTGTAGCTGGTTTGATCTTCTGTACAGACTATTCAGACTTTCTCCATATCAGCAGGAAGGCTGTTTTGTTTCTTATCATTCGTGTGTTCATTGGAGCAGCACTTCTAATTTCCTTCAAGAACTTTTCCTTTGCATTTAGTACGTGGCTAACTGTTTGGTGTAGGAGGCCTAGCTTTCAACCTGTCTGGGCTTTCGTCTTGCCTTCCTCACTAAGCTTAATCATTTCTAGCTTTTGAGCAATTTGTGACTCTTCCTTTCACTTGAACACTTAGAGGCCATTTATGGGTTATTAATTGGCCTAATTTCAATGTTGTCGTGTCTTAGGTAATAGGGAGGCCCAAGGAGAGGGAGAGAGATGGGGAAATGGCCAGTTGGTGGAGGAGTCAGAGCACACACAACATTTATTAAGTTCACTGTATTCTATGGGCACAGTTTGTGGTGCTCCAAAACAATTCCAGTAGTAACGTCAAAGATCATTGATCACAGATTACCATAACAGATATAATAATAATAATAAAAAGTTTGACATATTGCTAGATTTACTGAAATGTGACACAGAGATACAAAATAAACACCTGTATAGTTTTTCACTGTGAAATAAGCATCAACGGGTAAATGAGGCTGATAGACTTGCTTGACACAAGGTTGCCACAAACCTTGAATATGTAAAAACCACGATTATCTGCGAAGTTCAAGATACAAGTACAGGCATACCTGTACCTGTGATTGGCTTTAAAACAGGGACAGTCTTGTGCGACTGAGCCCTTAACGCGTGTGATCTGGGCTGGTTCTAGGTGATTAGCGTCAGAATTGAATTGAATTGTTGGACACATAGTTGTTGTTGCAGGGAACTGGAGAATTGCTTGGTGTGAAAATCCATACAGTTGGTGTCAGAAATGTTGTGAGTAGAGGACTTACTTAGAGATTTTTAGATACTCCTTATTGTTTATAATCTGAATGTAAATGGGATGGGATGTAATTTCTTTCACAGATTTAGATATATATTTCTAATTATGTCATTTAGGCAGTTATTTACTAATGACAGGATGTGTTTACACTTCAAGTTTAAGGTTAGTTCTTTCCTCTTCACTTGCTATGTAAGGAGTTTTATGGCTGTTGTTCTTGACTGAAACTTTAAATCGTTAATGGCCTAAAGTCATTGTTCTTAACTTTTCCTTTCTGTCTATGCTCCTGAATTATACTCTGTCAGTGGTAATGGCCCTGTGTAGCAATAGTTCTCAGTTGGCAGTGGAGCAGGACATTGTATACAGTTAAACAATGATTTTGGAATCTTACCCCCTTCCATGTCCTCCCCTTTCCCACGGACACAGAAGCAATTGAGCTTCACTGGATAAAAACAATTAGTATGAAATTCAAGTGGGTAAATATCAAAGACCAAATTTCTCAGTTGTGAAATCTAGTAGGAAATTGATGGAATATCATTTTGGAAGACTCATGCTTTAAAGAATTTGAGTGATATATTGGTTTCTTTATTAAAAGGGTCATTGCCTACTAAATAAATCACACTGAATCTCTTATAGTTATGATTCATATTTTATATTTTTTAAATCATCAAATATTCAGTTAATGATGTGTGTTGTAATTTTTCATTTCTGCGGGGGGGACATTTGCAAAGAGATTAATAAGTGGCTATTGCATTTTGAAAAGCAATTACAGATTTAAAAATTTTTAATTCTCCAGATGATGGTGTTGATACTCAAAGTGGATCAAAGAAAGAAGATCTGAATGACAAGGAGAAAAAGGATGAAGAAGACGCTCCTGCACCTGTTTACAGGGCCAAATCAATCCTGGAGAGCTGGGTATGGGGCAAGCAGCCAGGTAATCTTCTGAGTTTTGGTGCTTTGGAAAGCTCGATCTGACACTCTCACTCCTTTTCTAAATACCTTAGATGGACTTTTTTTTTTTTATTTTTGGTCATAAAATTTTCTAAAACTTAATTTAAAATTTTTTTACATTGTGGTAAAATACATATAACATAAAACTTACCATTTTAATAATTTTTAAGTGTATAGTTCGGTGTCACTACATACATTCACATTGTTGCCCTGCCATCACCACCATCCATCTCTAGAACTTTTTCCGTTTTCTCTCTCTTTTTTAGAGACAGAGTCTTGCTCTGTTGCTCAGACTGGAATGCAGTGGCATAATTACAGCTCATTGCAGCCTCGAACTCCTGCACTCAAGTGATCCTCCTGTCTCAGCCTCCCGAGTAGCTGGGACTACAGGTGTGAGCCACTGCACCTGGCTCATTTTCTCTAACTGAAACTCTATACCCACTAAATAGTAACTTCCCTCCTATCTCCAAGCAACCACCATTCTACTTTTGTCTCTATGACTTTTACTACTCAAGTTACCTCATATAAGTGGAACCATACAGTATGCACCCATATATCCACCAGTTAGACTTCACCACTGGCTTCTATTCTATGTGCTTTATCACACGTTTTCCACCTCTTCATCCCTCTGTTCATCCATCGGTCCCTCAGGTTTTTTGGCTACATTTCCAAGGAGACGTCCGGACACTTGCCCTGCAACACTGCAGTGCG
The DNA here is from genome assembly GCA_963574885.1 of Lepilemur ruficaudatus. NCBI lineage: Eukaryota > Metazoa > Chordata > Mammalia > Primates > Lepilemuridae > Lepilemur > Lepilemur ruficaudatus. The sequence goes on along the minus strand of CAUYRT010087667.1, from coordinate 45,000 downwards.
CAGGTCCTCAGCAGGAGTTCAGAAGGGCATATTGCCTCAGTGGGCCTTTCTGGGAGTTTTGTGATCATGGCTTTTCTTTTTGTCTAACAGAAAGGATGTACTGGACATATGGTGCTGTAATCTCTTACGTAGTAGTATTGGAGTCTTAGTAGAATCCACTTTAAGTGCTTATTATCTAAATCATTCTCAGTGCTTCTCTCTGCTATGTAAACTAAGTCTAAGGGGATCTTTGCTGACATCACCGATAGCATAGGTTTTTGTAAATACTATTTATCAAGGTGAGGAAGTTCCCATCTGTTCCTACTTCCGAGAGTTTTTATTGTAAATGAGTATTGAATTTTGTCAAGTGCTTTTTCTAAATCAGTTGATTGTCATGAAGTTTTTGTTGTTTAGCTTGTTAATAAGGTGGGTTACATTGATTGATTTTAGATTGTTGAACCAGCTTTGCATCCCTGGAATAAAGCCTACTTGGTCGTGATGGATTATTTTATTGATGTGTTGCTGAATTCCACAATTCACTATTGCTAGGTCTTGGAAACAACTCAAGTGCCCGTCAATGCATGAGTGGATTGTTACCCACATATTTTTACAAAGCTGCAGTTTTCACTTAGCAGGACCAATAAATCCTGGCTCTTGTGCCCTTTCTCTGGACCCTCTGCATTTCCATTACTCCTGTCACATGGCTCAGACCCTCAGAGTCTCTTACCGGGATAAGTTCATCTTCCTTTTCGGACCCTTTGCGTCCAGACTGTCTTCTGTCAACCCAGCTTGCAAACCCACCAGACCAATCTTTCCACAATCCATGAGGTGGGTCAGATATCTGACTAGGTGGGGCTTAATTTATGTGTGTATGTATGTGTACGTATGTTGCTTAGGGAAAAGAACTATAATACCTGGGATTTGCTTGGTGAAGGAAATGACAGTATTCAAAGATTTAAATGTATTCAGAGATTCTAGAAACCTGGAAAAGATGAGTTGGAGATTCCAGCCCCTTCTCTCTGAGATTCTAAGTATAACAGGGCATTAAATGAGACCTTTTCTGTTGCCCTGATGTTCACATGGAGATGTACAAAGGCTGAAAGTAGTAGGTCAAAGACTATACATTCTAAAACCTGTTTTGAGACCCTTAACTTATACTCCTCCAGGATCTATATGAGGAGAGCAGAGGACACTGGTGGAGACGTTTTTGGAGAGAATGTTGGTGTACTGAGCATTCTGTCTCCTCCCACAGGGGAGCGATCAGGTATTTCTCCACAATCTCAACCTGCCAGCTGAGTGCCGGACCCTTCCAGAGAGTCACTGGGAGAGTCATGCATGTGACCCTAGGCATTCAGAGCAATTGAAATCTCATTCCTGATTCTCACTGGAAAACACCCAAGGCGAGGAGCTGGCTACAGCCTTGAAGAGCAGGCCATAGCAGGAGGATGCTGGATTCCCACTGACGGAGGGGAAAGGTGTGAGTTTCTGGGGCCAGATGTGGAGTCAACCAGGGGCGAATCTTTTGACAGAGACCTGGCTGAAGAGGATGAGCATTTATCAGCTTTCTTCCTCCTGGGCTCAGGGAGATTGCACCTCCCTCACACCATTTGAGGGTGGATAGTGCCACATGACTCTCCCATTTAAAGCTGGCAGAAGTAATGAGAGTCACTTCCAGGTAGAGGTGTTAATGGCCAGTGAATAATTTGCCTCTTTCTCTCTGGCAGGTGCATTGGATTATCATCTCCCGAGTGCCAGGGAATGCAGATCGGGCAGTCCCCGAACAAGTGCACTGAGAAAAGACGGGATCTTAGATCAGTCTCTCAGCTGTGTAGACCTCATGTATCAAACCAGCATTCAGAGGTGAATATTTAAGGGTGGAATCGCCTAGTATTCCAAACAGCCTTGAAGATGTCCCTTCGACCGATCTGACTCAGGATGATGGACTGAACACCCACCCACAGTTCCCCATCCTAAATCTCTTTAAGACGGTGGGAGGGAATGCAGAGAACAGGTGGGGCTGGATCACCACCAGCCAGGAAACACCAATACATTTCTGGAAAATGGAATCCTGCTGGAAGGGTGTTACCTGGTGCAGCGAGGTAGAGGAACCCAGCCCGGCATGTGCCAGGGCCAGCAGGTAGAGGTAGAGGTGCTGCCCTAGCCACAGAAGCCACAGAACCCTGCAGGAGCAGAGTGGGAAGACAGGAGGGTACACAGCCCAAGTAGAGGAAGTGATCAAGGGGCCCATGGTCAGAGGATTGACACTGCACCTTCCTCTACCAAGCAGGTACTCCCTAGACATCGGCAGATCGAAGCATCTTTCTCTAAATAAGCTGAACAAACCTCTGTGCAAAGTTGGAACAGCTGCTGTGAAGGCTGACACTCTGAGCAAGCCCTGCTCATTTTGACATTGGCTGACCCCTCCAAATCAGTTCCTTGCCCATTCATCCTAAGGTGGACCTTGCAAATTGGCAAACAGCTCACTTACAGAATATCCGACTGTTCTGTCTGATTCTTAGATATAAACAGTTACTGAGCATCACCAGACACTTAAGGAAAATCTGCAGCATAAATCAGACAAGATGAAAAGGCATAACTCAAGGGAATAGAAAAAGAATTATCGACCACAAAGTTTAAGTACTATCCCCTCAGAACTGCGTCCGTAAAGTAATGAAAGGATACTACAGTAAAGATCAGAGAATAAGAAAGACTCTTGGGAATTTCAAAAAAAAAATATGATTGCCAAAAGAATAAAATTTAATATAAGTGTTATAATATTACAGTTATTACCTCCATCATCACCACAACCACCACCACCATCACCATTACCAGCTCCACCATCACCATCATCATCACCACCACCACCTCCATCACCGCCATGACCACCATCCCCACCGCCAGGAGCAATAACACCTATTTATTCAGCACTTATAATGCTCCAGGCACTGTTTCAAGTTCTTCCCACATTTTCACTTATTTAATCAGCACATTTACAATTTATGATGAAATTTCAGAACATCAGGAATGAAGAAAAGGTGGTAAAATCTTCTAGAGAGGACAAAAGCCACTCATAAATAACAAGCATATTATTGACATCAGACTCTTCATTATCAATTTTGTATGTTAGAAGATAATGAACAAATCTTTCAAAGTTCTGAGGGAAAAATCTTTCCAAATTCTATACTCAGAGAAACTATCAGTCAAGTATGTGGGGAGAACAGAATCTTCTAGACACCGAAGGACCCGCAAATGCTTTTGGAGGAAGTCCCTGAAGATGGATCCCAGGATGGAGGAGGAAGGGCTGGGATCCAAGAGTCAGAGACAAGACAGGGCCAGGAGCTCACAAAGGGTGACCCCTGGGAACACAGAGTAAGCAGTGAGCTTTGCGGGGTGGAGGAACTTGGACATATGATAGAGGCACAGGGGGAAGATACAAAGAAAGGTGGTTTTATTTTATCTGAGTGTGAATAGAGCAATTCCCAGGAAAAGGGGTCCACTCATGCCTCTTTCTCAAGTGGCCAGATGGAGTGGAAGATGCCGTAGAAATGCCGAGGAGCGTGGTGGGTCCTGTGCCCGGCCTGTGTCCTGCCTCCCCCAGCCTCCTGGCCACCTAAGTCCTCATCCTCAGGCTGCAGGGACTGTGACCTCCTGGCTCCCACACATGCGTCACACTTTCCAAAGCCCCCATGGCTTTGCATGTGATGTCGCTGATTGCTGCCACCTCTAGCTGCCAATGCCCATGGAGGCCTGGCTCCTGGGCCTCTTCCTGAGCCCCTCTCTGGCCTCTCCCCTTCCTCAGACGGGACTCTGCCCCACTCTTCATCCCCTTCGGCTGATCTGTGTGTGGTCAGTCTGCCCCCACTGGGCACTGCACTCCCTGACATGGGACAGGTACACTTACCTGGGGGACCATCCTGTCCCTGAACCAGCCTCCTTCCTGCAGCAGGCGACCAGTTGGCATGTGCGGGAAGAAGGGATGAGCGCAGCCCCCTAGGTGAGGGACTGGCAGTGGCTGGCAATGGGGTGGATATGCACTGCTGTCGTTGTGGGTGGTCACCCCAAAGGAGCTCTCCAGGAGTGTCCAGCTCCAGGAAAGACTTGGCAAAGTAGGACAGCCTTCTCCACTTCCTGTTGGGCCAGGAACAGAGGTTGGCCCAGACCCCAGGTGAATGGGGCAGGATGGGGAAACAAATGGGCACAGGTACAGCTGCAAAGCCAGCCATAGTGTCCCTGCCCTCGTTACCATCTCTAATGGCAAAAGGTGCCATTGCTAGGTGCCATCGCGAGCAATTCAGTAAGAAATGAGGATGGGAGTGAGACTGGTACCTCTGGGTCTTTGGAAATCTCCCCAGGAATGTTCCCCGCAGTCAGGGTGGAGACCCACCTCTGAATCACACTGTTAGTGAGAGGGGCCAGGGACAGGCCCCTGTAGGGGCCTGCAGCACCAACTGAGGGGCACGGGTCCGAGAAATGGACCTTCCCCCACTCTCCAGCAAGGTGAAGGAAAACAGGCCCCAGTGTCCAAGTAAGCAGTATAGTGTGTCAAAGAGAAAAAACTGGGACTCCATCCAAAATATGGAATGGGCTAGAGATAAATTACTCCTTGAAATCAGAGCTAGGCGGCCACTCCGCGTGCCAAAGAGACTCCAGACAAAGCTGCGCTTGGCCCGTCTGAGGCCCTGGAGGCAGCACCCCCCTCCCCCTCCGACTGTGTGTCCTGGGGGGCCCTGGGAACCCCCAGAAAGGCTCCTGGTCCAACAGAGATGAGCCTGGGCCTGTGTGGGACCCGAAGGCCTGGGGCATCTTAATGGGTTCAAGTGGGCCCCACCCCAGGAGGAAGCCAGCAGACAACCCGCCGGAGTGGGGAGGGCTCACCCTGGGCCGCATGCAGTCACTTAGTGCAATGGCCTCAGACAGGCAAACGCTGAATCTTTCGTATGGTATTGACATCTACATAAAGTTAAATTTAACTGCTGAATGAGTGCAATTAGCACAGGATTTTCTGCTGTGCTGGAGACAGAGTTGAGAATTATGTTCTGCGTGAAAAATATCTTTCAGCATCAAAAATAGATGTTATACGCATCTAGAGGCTTGTCAGCTGGCTGTGACTCCTGGGTGGAGGCCACAGACCCTCACAAGGGGGGAGTTTATTTGCCCTCCTTAAAAATGCAACTTAAAAAAACTGGATTATGTGATTTTCCTGCTGAAAGAAGGTCAGGAGCAACAGGTTTGGAAGGAGGAGGAGGAAGATCACACTCTATGGACTCAGGGCTGCGGCCCTGCAGGGAGGCCCTGGGTCCTCACAGCCCCCGGCCCGCAGGTGACCATGCAGCGTGGGGCGCAGGAGTGAGGCTCTCGGCCAGGTCTGCCCCTGCCTAAGTGGTCCTCTCAGGAAAGGGACCGATGGTGTCTTCCCCGCCTCAAGTTCCTCCGTGTAAAATGGGCGTGTCAGTAACAGTCTCCCTTCCAGGATTTTGTGAAGATTCCGTGTGCAACAAGAGCTGCACCCTCCTCAGATGTGAGCAATGACTGACTGTCACAGAGCCACCGAGGAAAGATACCCTCAGACTCGGTGAACTTACATGTGCTTCCACCCAAACAGGCTGAAAACCCACCACCGCCTGACACTTCCAATGGTACTTCATTAGCACTTCAGGAAAGTGATGTTTCCACGGGCGCTGGACAGCAACACTCACTCCGATAAGCCTAACATTTCTAAATCGGCTTACATTTATTTCAAGGAAACATGAGCTATTTTGGGCACACTTTCTTTGAGTCAGTTTTTCCCATGACCGTCCCTTTCATGGGCCTATTCATTCGACACAGATGACTCAGAAATGGAACAGGGAACACTTATTCCTATCACCTGAGGACTCGTGTCAGTGTCACAGGCAAGTAATTACATTTAAAATTGAGCTTGAGACATCAAAATAGTCTTAATAAGTGTAACAGCTCTAAGTGGCAGAAGGTGACGGGCAATTTCCACATGCTCAGCCCATGTAAGTTTTCAATGGGAAGACTAAGGAAACAATTTGAGAAGGACTAGAGAGACCTGTGTTCTAAAGCATCTACAAAGTGAATTGCCAGGAGACATTGCTCAGGCATCCCTGACTTCAATTATGTCCATACACTTCACAGCATCTAATCTACAAACTCCATCTTGGCTAGGTTAAAATCGTCAGAGAAAACATGAAAAGATCATCTTTAAATAGCACAAGAACTAAATATTTGAGGAGGCCCAAAATAGACGATACGGCAAACATTGATGAGAACACCATAGCACATTTGCTCTTAAAAAAGCTTCAACTTCAGTGGGTAACGGTGCAAAGCACATACTCTGATAATTCAGAAAACATTGAGGGGAATTATTGATGGGAGAGAAAACATTTCCCCTCAATAATTATCACAGAAGTTCTATTTGAAACCTTTTTAAAGATTAATTTAACAAGCTTTAAACAATTTCTCTAATAGTGGTGACAGTGTTGAATAATTATCTTCATGAATTGGTTACATTGCACTTTGTAGCAGACATTTCAGAATGTAAGTGGCAATATGTGTCCCAAATCATAAATATATTTTATTCTTTTTGGCTTAGTAATCCAAATTCCAAGAATTTATCCTCAGGAAATATTTCAAAAGAGGGAACAATTTAGCAACATAACGCTTATTGTAGTATTTTATGCTAGAGGAAACAGAAATCATTTGTGGCAGGTGTTGGCAAACTGTGGCCCATGAGCCAAATTGGCCTCCTGGCTGTTTTAGTCAATAAAGTTTTATTAAAACACAGCCATGTTCACTGACTTATGTGCTGTCTACATTCATGCTGTCATGGCAGAATCAAGCAGTTGGGACACAGACCACATAATCCATGAAGCTGAGAAATATTTACTATCTGTCCTATTTTGTAGTATTTATTTTTAAGTCCTGGATTATGGTATTACTCTCTAGTCTTCAAGCTGTTTACTTTATATCCTCTGTAAATTTAAAATTTAATCCTGGGTATTTTCGATTTTTTTTTTTTAACTATTGTGGATAGAATACTTTCTAAAAATGATGTCTTCTTATTAACACTGAAAAAGCTTTTGGGCTGGGCGTGGTGGCTCATGCCTGTAATCCTAGCACTCTGAGAGGCAGAGGTGGGAGGATCGTTTGAGCTCAGGAGTTTGAGACCAGCCTGAGCAAGAGTGAGACCCTGTCTCTACCAAGAAAATAGAAAGAAATTAGCTGGACAACTAAAAAAAAAAAAAAAATATATATATATATATATATATATAAACTAGCCAGGCATGGTGGCATATACCTGTAGTCCCAGCTACTCAGGAGGCTGAAGCAGGAGGATCGCTTGAGCCCAGGAGTTTGAGGTTGCTGTGAGCTAGGCTGACACCACAACACTCTAGCCCTGGCAACAGAGTGAGACTCTGTCTCAAAAAAAAAATAAAAAGCTTTTGATTTCCAAACATTTATATTGTAACCAACCACATTCTGAATTCTCTTATTTGGTAAATTAATCTTTACTTGATTCTCTTAACCTGTTTAGGTAAACATACTATATGGAAGTATTAAACTAATATTGTGCACACTCACTTGCAATATTTGCCTTTCCTTTTCTCTCTTACTGAATTAGCTAGTATTTCTAAGATGTTAGATACTACTAGTGGTTGAGCACAATTCTGCTAATTTTGAAATGGCCTTGACCTACTCACTCAGAAGTCAGGAGACTTAAGCCAGCCCCAATTATAAAGAGTTTTACATTCTCCTAAAGAAACCCTTCCCAGTCAGCTCACTCACAGAAGACAGCTGCAGACAGACCAGCTGGGATCTCCACGCTTTGTGCAGAATTTCTTGTCTGCTCTAGACGAGCTGGCGGGAGAAAGCCACGAATTCCTTCTGCTCCCCGGTCACTGTTCTGTTGCCTTCAATGCTTACATTTTTTTTCTCTCTAGGCACATAAAGACAGGTGTGAGGAATACAAGTTTTATAAACTAAATAAACAAAACAAAACAATTCTGTCAAAATATGAGATGACCACACAAAGCACAAGAAGGTGAAGAAACCCGCGCTTTGGGAGACAGGTACAGGCTCTGTCCTGCCTCCTATAAGCTTAGTGGCACTGGCAAACTTTCTTTGAGTCTCAGTTCCCTCAACTGTAAAATGTTAAATAATAGCTACATTATAGAGTTATTGTAAGAATTAGAAATAACTCAGGAGCATGGTATATAGGAAATACTGCATAAATGCTCACAAAACAGCAGCAATAACAACCAAGCCTTTCTCAGCATTCTGAGGACGTTCCATTGTGTGTTCAAAACACACTTATCCTATGAACACAAGCATCGGCTGTGGGAGACACTGTGGTCTTGGATGGTGGCCATTCGGGTGGCTTCTCTTTCAGGTTTCTTTCCTTACAGCCCTGCAAACCAACATCCTATATGGTCAGAGCAGATGCGATCTCAGGTCTTCGGTTAAAGAAAGCCCTTCCTTGCTATAGGGTAGCTAATCTTTTCCATTCATTTTTAGTGGACTACCACAATGTACCTTCCCACCCCCAAGTAGGCATGTGGTGATTGTCACAGTAACCAGAGATCATTGGCTGTGACCTTGTCCTAAGTATATGTATAGCCATTTTGACACATGAAGGGGCTGCATGGGCTAGGACAGGTTACATGTCAACTCATATTTCCGAAAGGTGCTTGATCGTATATTCAACCGAGAAATCATTGACTCCTCCTCCTACCGCATTGCCTATACTCCTTCCCCACATGCTATATTGCTGAGGGCTCCCCCACCCCACTTTCATCTTTGTCTAATGATAATAAACTGAGGCCTAATGCCTCTGGGGTCAAAGAGAGTAATATGCAATGTTGTCACTCCTGGTAAAGAAGGATTTCCTGAGCCTCCCATCTTTCCTTTTGAGACAGAGTCTCACTCTGTGGCCTGGGCTAGAATGCCGTGGCGTCAGCCTAGCTCACAGCAACCTCAAACTCCTGGGCTCAAGCAATCCTCCTGCCTCAGCCTCCCAAGTAGCTGGGACTACAGGCATGCGCCACCATGCCTGGCTAATTTTTTTTCTATATATTTTTAGTTGTCCAATTAATTTCTTTCTATTTTTAGTAGAGACGGGGCTCGCTCTTGCTCAGGCTGGTTTTGAATTCCCGACCTTGAGCGATCCTCCTGCCTTGCCCTCCCAGAGTGCTAGGATTACAGGCATGAGCCACTGCACCTGACCAGAGCCTCCCATCTTTAAACAAGAAGGCAGAGCTTGCTTAGATGAAATACAAGGACCCTGAACCTGGAGCAAAGGGCTCTGGCTTGGTGCCGGGCTCTCCAGCTGGATCTGGGCCAGTCCTTTTGTTGTCTGTGTCTCAGATGTCTAACTTGAAAAAGGAGAGGCTATACCAATGATTATTCTGTTTTGTAAGCTCTCTCTCCATTAACGTTGGACTAAATTATTTACATTTAACTTGTTAAAGGCCTGTCTATTTTTAAAACCTAATGAATTAATATCACTTAATAAATAACAAATTTATTGTATATCAATAATAGTTCTTGATATATAAGCCATTAAAATTCTGATAGAATGCCAAATGTTATCACAAATTAAAGTAGAAAGTAAGAAATGTTATGCTTTGCCAAAGTGAAGAAAATATTTGAAAATATCCACAATTTGTCATATGTGTAGGACATAAACATTAAAGTGTGCAAAATATTTTCTCCACTTCCGTTATTTAGTCATCACAATAACTCTATAAGGTAAAAGCACTTAGAACAATTCCTGGGCCAGAAATAAACCTGAATGTCTGTGGTCAATTGATTTAAAATTAGAGTGCAGAGACAACTCCATGACTGTTCATTTCAACAAATGGTTCTGGGACAACTAATATTCACATGCAAGAGAATGAAATTGGACTCACACCTCACACCATATACGAAAATGGACTCAAAATGAATTAAAGACCTATATGTAAAAGCTAAAACTATTAATCTCTCGGAATAAAACATGGGGCTTAATCTTCATAATCCTGGATTTGGCAATGGTTTCTTAGACATGACACCAAATGCACAAACAACCAAAGAAAAATGGATGAATTGAACTTCATTAAACTTAAAAACTTTACGCATCAAAGCACACCATCAAGAAACTGAAACGGCACCTCAGAGGATGGAAGAAAATATTTACAACTCGTATATCTGATAAGGTTCTAGTATTCATAACATAAAAAGAACTCATACAAGTCAACAATGAAAAGACAAACAATTAAAAATAGGCAAAGGATTTTGAAAGATATTTCTCCCAAAAAGGTATACAAATGGCCAATAAACATGTGAAAAGTTATTCAACATCTTCAGTCATTAAGAAAATCAAGTCAAAACCACAATGAGATACCATTTCACACCCACAGGATGGCTATAATCCAAATGACAGGCGATAACAAGTGTGAGGATGAGGAAGAGAATTTGGAACCCTCATACTGCTGGTGGAAATGTAAAATGGTATAACCACTGTGGAAGACAGTCTGGCAGTCCCTCCAAAAGTTAAACACACAATTACCACATGACCCAGCAATTCCATTGTTAGATATGTTTCCACATGACCCAGCAATTCCATTGTTAGATATGAATTAAAAACATGTTCACCCAAAAAGTTGCACATGAGAGTTTTATAGCTGAAAAGTGGAAACAACTCAAGTGTCCATCAACAGATGAATGGATCAACAAAAAGTGGCATATACATACAACAGAATATTATTCAGCCACGAGGAGGAACTGAGCACTGACACACGCTACAAGGTGGGTGGATCCTGAAAATAGGTTAAGTGAGCAAAGCCAGATCCAAAAGACCATATTTAATATTCCATTTATATTAAATGTCCAGAAAAGGAAAATCCATTCCGACAGAAAGTAGATTAGTTTGTTGTTGCCAGGAGGTGGGGGTAGGGGCTGGAAAGGACTGTTAATGGGTTACCTTGGGATTTCTTTTGGGGTGATGAAAATGTTCTGGAATGACATCATAGTGATGGTTGCAGAACCTTGTGAATATACTAAAAACTACTGAAATTGTACACTTTGCAATGGTGAATTTTATATGTGAATTATATCAATTAAAAAAAAATCAAAACAGTGCCCAGGAACCCAGGGAGCACTTCCCAAGTGTCTGCCGTTAGGGTTGTTAAGTAGTCATCAGCCGCAGTTTACACACAAACAGTCTCAGAGGGCTCGGGCCTGGATTATGCGGGATTAAACCCAGGGGTGAAGGAGACATCTTGCGTCCCTCCAGGCTTCCTCACTGCAAACCCCGCCAGGGATTTCTGACCCAGAGAGAGAGGGAGAGACGGAGAGGGAGAAGGGATGTGCCGAACTAAGAAATATGTCTGCTGACAATACTCTTCCTGTTTACCATATAGGCGGGCAGGACAAAGCACTTACATTCGCACGTTCTCCTCTGGGATTAAGCTTCAGGTTTTGTCTTCATGTGGCTCTGTGTGGCTGACCCCCATTCAGGATGCAGCTCTGGAGAACCATGCAGCTTTCTGGATCTGAGAAGTGTTTCTATGACTGTGTTTCAAACCTCCTACCAGCTCAGCACTACCCTTGACCTTCGGGGCTGGAGGGAGGGCAAATGAGCAAAATGCAGAAGTTCTGGGTACATTTTTAAGTGCTCCATAATGGTGAACCCCAGCAGTGAGAGTGATAACTAAAATATCCTATTAAAAAAGTGTAGAAATGGTGAGAAACTGGAGGTCTCCTACGCTGCTGGGGGAATGGGAAATGGCGCAGCCACTATGGAAACCAGTGTGGAGGCTCCTCAAAATACTGAAATAGAATTACCATATGATCCAGCAAGTCCACTTCTGGGTATACATGCAGAAGAATTGAAAGCAGGGCTCAAACACATACTTGTAGACCCGAGTTCATACCAGCATTGTCACAATAACCAGAAGGTGGAAACAGCCCAAATGCCCACCAACAGATGAGTAGATAAGCAAAATGCGATAACACACACACATAAAAATGTGTGTATATATATGTATTTATGTATGTGTATGTATATATGCAATGGAATGTTATCCAGCTTTAAAAAGAAAGGAAATCCTGTCACATGCTACAACATGGATGAATCGTGAGGACATTATGTAAATGGAATAAACCAGGCACAAAGGACAGATGTTGCAGATTCCTCTTACAGGAGGAACCTAGAGTCGCCAACTTCAGAGAGACAGAGAGTGGGATGGTGGTCGCCAGAGGCTGGGAGGGGGATGGAGAGTCAGTGCTTAGTGGGTGGTGATGGCTGCACGGTAATGTGAATGCACTTAAATGCCATTCAACTGCTCTGTACCCTTAAAAATAATTAAAATGGTAATTTTATGTGATGTGTATTTTACAATTTAAAAAAGAAGGAGAGGGTGCAGCAGCTGTACCAGCTCACCCTTCTGTCAGTGGACCCCTTGGACCTGATGGGCCACCAGCGTCCCCTTTTCCCAACCACCGGGCCAGTCTCCAATTTTCATAGCTGCTCTCAAAGGGCCTCCGGGCCGATTCCTGAACTTGCTGTGAACTTTGTGGTGATTACCCTGTTCCCCCATGGCTGGGCTGTTATAAATAATAATGATGATGATAATGAAAAGAATTGCTCAGGATGCAGCGGGAGGCTCAGCAGACTTCCAGACTCGCTGGGGAATGAGGAGTGTCGTGTCCAGGGCACTGCTTTATGTACTTGGTGTTAATAAATCATAATAATTAAATACTGGTCCGAGTTTTTGAAATTCATTTCTTTCATTCTTGCGGCATTACAGGCAGATGAAGACGATGGCTAATTGAGCTCATTCTTCATGTGCACGAGGGCCAGGGCTGGCGCAGGGCTGGGCGCGCTGGTTCCTTCCCACGCCTCGGCCTGGACCTGGCTCGCCACCACGGGGCCTCCCTCTTGCCCGGGAACTCTTATCCCCTTCTCTCCCTCAGTGCAGATGGTGATGGTGGCTGGGACGCCGGCTCACAGGCTGCGCTGGGGACTCCCTGGACGTCTCCTGTGCTGAGCCGTCCACGTGCACTATCTCACGTACTCCTCACCGCAGCCCTGCGGCAGATGAGGATGCCGAGGCCGGAGCCTGCCTGCATGCTGGTGTGAGTCCTGGCCAGCTCGTGTGTTCGGCAGGCTCGGCTCGGCTCTGCTGTGGGAGCGAATATCCCCCAGATCTCAGCGGCCTCACACTGCTCACATTTATTTCTCACATGTGCAAAATCTTCTGTGGGTCCATGACTTCACAGGCCAGCTTTCCCTTGTGCAGAAATCCAGCCCTGTGGCTGCTCCTATCTCCAGCCCTGATCAACTCCGGGGGAAGGGGCCTTCCCCTTTGTGGTGGGGAGAAGTGCGTGGAGACTGCTCACCCCCACGTTTACGCTTCTGCCCAGAAGTGACACACGAGCTTCCTCTCGTAACTCATTACCCGGAGCAGCCACAAGCCCCAGGCAACTGCCCGGGCCTTGGGGGTGAGGAGCTTCCTGAGCTGCGTGTGGGTGGGCCCCAGTGACATCTTCAGCAGCACTTCTTCACCTTGGCGCTGTTAACCTGTGGGGTGGGCGATGTTTTGTTGCAGGAAACTTCCTGGACATTCTAGGATGTTTAGCAGCATCTCCTGCCTCTACCCACGAGATTCCAGTAGCACCATCCACTGGTGAGTCCAAAAATGTCTCTAGATATTGTTGAATGTTCCCTTGGGGACAACATGGCCTGCAGTTGTGAACCACTGGCCTACATCACACTGGGTCTGTGCAAGTTGCTCAGTGCTCTGAATCGCTTTACTAATTTGAAGTTAGAATTCGCACTTCACAGAGGTGATGTGAGGATGAAATGTCTCTGACATGGGTGACAATGCACAGCACCGAATCCTAAATTGGTACAACCACGGCCGTCTCTTTGCTTCCCACTCTAGTCCCAGGGACTAGTGTGGAGGAGGCTCTTAGTGTTACCCAGATGGTGAAAGAATGAATGAATGAATGATCGGTGCTGGCATAGGATAGTCCTGAGTAAGGGGCAGTCCCACCCCTACCCCTGATTACCTGTTTACAGGCAGATGGAGTTTTCTTGGTCTTCCACCGAGGCAGGAAGCGAGAGGTGAAAGTGTAACCCTGTTGCGTTTCTCTACCTGGCCGACAGGTGTCTCCCCACCCCCAGTCCCTCACAGGGCTCCGCTCAGCTTTGCCGTCAGGAGGGCAAGCATGGGGCAGGGGGCACAAGCTCCCCAATTGTCCTCCTCCTAGTCAGCGTTTTCTGGGCAGGGCCCGGCCACAGCAGGCCCGCGTGGGTCTCCGTGCGCCGGAGCCGCGCTTCTGCATGGGAAAAGCTCACGGGGAGAGCGCCGTGGTGCCTTGACGTTGATGTAGGGTCACACAAGTCCTGTGTTTGGCTGCCTCTGGCTTTGGTGACAGAGATGGTGACATTCCTCACACACCTGGAACGTTTTCTCCCACGCTCTGGAGCTGGTGTTTCTTTTCCTTCCCCTGACTCAGTTCCCTCAGGTCCTGGCTCTGACTCCCCCAGCCCAGACCTCTCCAGGGCCTCTGCTCTGGGTGAGATCACTGTGTGCCCTGAAACCTTCTCCCCCAGGCCTGTGTGCCTGGCACCGCCGGGGCATCTGTCCTCACCCTGGTCTGTCCCCTTCCGCAGGCTTGTGTGCTGGTGTCCCGGGTGCGTCCTCACTGTCTTGGCTCCAAGCAGCCCCTGCCCTGGACTGCAGCTGGGCTGGTGGGTGCTCCCCTTGCCTAAGAGCCCCCATGCTCTCGTCCGCATGCTCCCCTTGGGGCAGCTGAAGGTGCCACCGCCACCCTCCCACGGTGGGGGTGCTACAAAGAGGAGATGCTGTGGACCCAGACACGTCTGGGGGTGATCCCAGCTCTGACCGTCCCAGGCCTCAGTCTCCTCAGCTTCAAAGTGATATCGATGTGACGTACCCCAGTGCCTCCATGAGCGTGGGCGACATAACTAATTATGGCCCACACAGCACACACTTTATCCCTCACAATCCTGGAGACCGAAGTCCAAGACCAGGGTGCTGGCAGGGACGTTCCTCTCTCCTTGGCCTATGGATGGCTTCTTCTCCCTGCATCTCCATGGGGCCCTCCCTCTGTGTGTCTGTGCCCAAATCTCTTCCTATAGGGACCCCAGTCACACTGGATTAGAGCCCACCCTAAGGACTTCATTTTACTCTATGTCTTTAAAGACTGCTTCCAAATACAGCTAAGCTCCGAGGTCCTGGGAGGTAGGGCTTGAAAGTCTGAATTTTGGGGGACACAATTCAGCCTATAAAACCCAGTGCCTGGACTTGAAGATTAAATGGAATGGCTGAACGAGTTGATGCCGCTGCGTGCTTCTGCTGTGCTTCTAGCTCCTTTTCTTTCATTATTTTCACCCCCTCCTGTGCCTGCTGTCCAACCCACAAGGCTCCATCTCCAAACCCCCACCATCTGCCCCACTGTTGCCCTCCTGGTCAATAGCTGAGTACAGTTTGACAGAGCAACCAAGACCTCCCAAGTCCAATTTGATTCTGTGTTCTCCCCAGTTTTCATTTACTCTGTGCTGAGAATGCAGAGGTGACACAGAAGTTGCCCACAGAGAGAAATGAATGGCTGGTGGCCCGGCAGGGCGATACACCTGCTTAGCCGGATGGCTGGCTGGCATTTCCCCCAAGGGGTGGCATTTACTTCTATGACCTCTGTGGTCCCCTCTTCCCCAGGCATGGGAGGGCAGTCTGAGTCCAAGCTCCCATGCACTGAGGGTGCTGGCTGGCACCATGAGCAAGTAGAGTGGCATTGTCTGTGTGACCCCACAGACGGCGTAGTGGGTCTGAAAGCTGTGTGGAAATTGCCAGACCCTTAGAGCAGTGAGAATCTATTGTCCTTCAGCCATTTGTTTGTGATGTCCCGGGTCTGCCCCATCTGTGTCTACTGGTGTCTCCCACCAGCCAAGCATGAGGAAAGCACAGGGAGAGCCAGACGCTGATGGAATTCTCACGGGCTCTGCAGTCCTGGGGTGAGTGACGTGAGGCTTATTCCCATCACTATAAGACAAGGTGGAAAAGGCCACTCGCAGGGCATGAGGACACACCTCTGCTGGCTGAGAGCAGCAGTGGTTGGGAAAGGTGCATTCCTGGCCATGCGTGTTCAAGTTGGCACCTGAGGTGTGGCATGACATTGCTCAGGGTGTCAGGAGTGGGGAAGGGATGGCAGTTGGGACAGCCTGGACTGGTGCAAGTCCAGGCATGGTCAACAATGACCTGCTCGCTTTGACGAAGAGCTACACATATCCAAGCTGCATACAGACCCTCCTCCTCCAGCTTCACACAGGGGCACAGCCCGAAGTGGAAACCCAGCAAAGCCTATCTGCATAAAAAGCCAGCCAGTCCCTGACCGCCTGCTGGCCCCACTGCAGTCCCTTTGAGGCATGCCATTCAAAGTATTTGGAGATGAAGTCATCAGGATTCTTTCAATACTGCTTGGATTTCATGCAACCTGAAACTTTTACACAAGCAAACCTCTGCCTATAGATGAAAAACCACGCACACAGAAAAACCCCAAAATCTTCTCTTTCCCCCTTCCTTTGATCTAGTGACAGACAAAAGAGCCACATTCACCTGTGGAAGCCATGGGATTTAGGCTCCAGGCCTGCCAGTGTTCACTGGAGTGCCCCGAAATAAGGTCAGATGGCCAAGCTCTCTGGCAACGCAGAAATGTACAAGGACCAGTGGGTGAGACGATGGAAGGGAGGGGTGGGTGCCAGCTCGGGGTGGTCAGAGCAGACAGAGCACGGTCTCAGGGCTCCACGAGCTCTGGGGAGATGCCTGAGAGACTCCAAGTCTGATGTTGCCCAGACTTGTGGGCTCTGAAATTCAGGCAGAGAAAAGAAGGGGCGGGGGGCTAACTAGGCTGGTGGGGAGGCCCCTTCTCCAGGCAGGGGCTCATGGCCTTGAGTGCTGCTGATGGGCTTGGGACCCAGCCTGCCCAGTGCTGCTGGCAGGCCACCCCGCCCATCTCTGGGATACCCACAAGCTACCTTCAGGAAGTTCAGCAGGAGCCCAAACAAGCAACTTCTGAGAATAAGGTTGCCCTTAAAGGAGCCCCAAGGCCCTGAAAAGCCCTTGCGACTGATGCCTCCCTCTCACTATGGTGGCAGGTTTTTATCACATTGCTCATACTGTGTCTGTTCAGTAAGGCACTGTTACGAGCTCCCATGTGTCAGGGTTCTCCCCTTGGCCTGCTGGGCAAGGAGGGGCAGACTGTCTGCAGCATGTTCACTTCTGTCAATTGGACCCCTCCTACACGGTGAATCTGGCCCCAATCAGCAAAACGGAATACTGTTTGCAGAATACTGTACCCAGGAATGCGGCCAGGAGCGTATTCCGTCCAGTTCCCATCATGTGTTCTGCTATAAACACTGAAAGGTCTGGACTTGTGGAGGATGGCGTGAAAGTCTGCCTCCTCCCGACAGACTGCCTCTTGCCCTTGCCTCAAGCCAAACCGGGAAGCACGTGTTCCAAGTACATGTTTGGCTCCTCGTAGAACCTTTGCCTTCACTAAATTATACGTGGGCATTAGGCCGACAGTCAGCATTGAGAGACGTAATAACTAAGAATCAAATTAAGAAAAGAGTCAAAGCACAGACAGTGTTGCCCAGCAGTGGGGAGCATGTACTTTGATGTCAGACAAAACCTGATATCTTCGGCACGGTACTTAAATGTGTCTGTGCCTCAGTTTCCTCGCCTACAAAGTGAAGCTGTCATCCCACCTACTTCGTAGGCTGTTTGGGGTGCTTGAATGAGATGAAGAAAGTGCCTTGCCCCGTAGAGCAGGGGACCGACACACATTAGTGATGTCAGTGGGGATGCTGGAGACCTGGCCAGGGGACCTGAAGAAGGTGGCTGTCGGGGGAGGTGTGATCGAGTGGAGGCTGATTCTTCCCAGCCAGACTGGTTGGCGCCAAAACTGCTTCCTAGTTCTTTTTTGCCTTTTTCTTTCTAAACTATAGAACCCTGCTGCTTTACCATAAAGCCAGCACAGAATTTCCAACCAGGCGGGGGCTGGGGAAGCTTATTCTTCTTCGGACAACCTGACATGCAGCCAGATGCGCTTTAAGCCTGCGCCGGTCCGGGGCATTCTGGCCAGATGGTCAAGGCTAAGCTGATTGCTCTGCCGGTGCTGCTCTGGTTTGCAGGGACATCACGTTCCTCACTGGTGCATGTGAGTCTGTGGAGGACAGGATTTGAATTAGGAATTGCTGATTGCAGCCTTTTTTGAACTCTCCACAACCTGGTAAATTTTTAAATGTCCTATTAGTAGGAAATTAGAGCTCTGCTGGACTAGTTATAGATTAACAATAGGAAATCTTATTATAAAAGTATAAGGAGATTTCACATTTCCTCAGTATTCAGAACATCAGCCAAGCAATATCAACTCGTTGTTTGACATTAAGCACAGAAACCAGATTTTTATTGCCATTGTAATGAACTTGTTTTTCTGTTCTTACTTCAGTGAATGGCTCTCATATCTGGATACGGTTGACGGTAACTTGCCATTAAGGTCCTAAAATGGGACAACCATGCAGGAATAAAAGTGATCAGAATTAATGGCTCTCCAGTGTGAAATCCATTCTCTGTCTCTTGTTCCCTGTGTTTCTTTTTATGCCTGCTTGCTTTTCCTTCTAAACATGTAATTTGTTATAAATTTTATTGTGGAAACACATTTTTTTAAAAGCTCCTTCAGTTGGGGAACTGTTGTAAGACCCTGCGTCTCTCCTTGAGCAATACTTCCCATTAGATGCGCTGGGAATTCACTCTTGGGGCAGTGGGGGGTGAATGAAGAGAGGCGGGAGGCAGCCGCCAGCATAGAACACAGATAAGAACCACTTTGGAGCCCCTGTCACGTGTGAGACACACAGCAGGGACTTCTGCGTGGGTGGAGCCCGGGTGTCACGGGCCCCCTGGCTGGAGGCAACTCCTTGTCTCATAGCTATTCGGGGTGGGTGGGCGGAGACCTCCCGCCACCTTCTCCCTGTCTCACCTTGCGGTTCTGTTAGATTCTGCCTATCGTGCCTTAGTTAGAGGGAATTCTTATTATTCTGACAGATGATTGGTTGGAAATTCTAGTTTCTTGAACTATAGGTGTGGTTCAGGGATATTTTTGATAGGAATAATAAAAGAGGAGATGACTTAGGTTTTGCCACGTCAAATCTGTCTTGATCTGAAATTTCTCATTTCCCCATTGGACAGACTAAAACAGGACATTTGAATTATGGTCCAGAAAAGCACCAGACAGCATCTTCTACTGCATGGAGAAACTGGGGAGACGCAGACCAGGAGACGGGCAGACCCTGTGGCATTCAAGCGTCTGCTAACCACTGCTACTTTAGGGACCAGAGACAGCCAGGGACCTTGATGTTGGGACTTTCTCTTTGGTACTATTACTTTTTGGTGGTGGTTGTGTTTAAAGTTTCTTTATTACATGTTTTATCATGTAGAACACCACTGTTCGATAGAATCTAATGTAGGCCACACCTGTTCTTTGTTTTTTGAGAACCACGTCAGTCAGTGTTGTACTTTTTGTTTCAAATGTCAAATACAATTTGGAAAACTCAAGAGGAAAAGAAAAATCTTTTGTACTTACCTATATTTTTACTTTTTCCATTATTCTTTCTTCCCTCTTGATGTTCCAATATTTCTCCATATGTTGTTTCCCTTTCTGTTCAGAGAACTTTCTTTACAACTTCCTCCTTTTAGGTCTGATGATGACAAAGTCTCAGTTTCTTGTCATCTGAGAACACCTTTATTTCACCTTCTCCCTGAAGGATATTTTCCATGGATATGGGATTCTGAGTTGAGAGTTCTTTTGTTCAGCACTGGAAAATATCGTGCCACTTTCTTCTGGCTTCCATAGTTTCTGATGAGAAATCTTTTTGTCACTTGAATTGTTTTTCCCTTTAGTAAAGTACTACTTTCATGATGTTTTTCTTTTTCTTAGTTTTTAGAGGTTTGATTATGATGTGTCTTGGTGTGAATTTCTTTCATTTTACCCTGCTTGGGATTAATTCTCTCAAATCTGTAGGATTATGGAAGTTTTTGAGGCCAAATTTGGAAAATTTTCAGACATTATTTCTTTCACCGAATCCTCTTTCCCTCTGGATTTCTGACTACATGAATGCTAGATTTTTTTGTTATCAGTCCCAAGATTTCTGAGGCTATTTTTTCTGGGGTTCAGATGGGGTAATTTCTATTGTTCTGTATTTTAGCTCATTGATTCTTTCCTCTCCAGTTTGCTCTTAAACTCATCCATTAAATTTTTAATTTCAGTTATTATATTTTCCAGCTCTAAACTTTTCACTTGGTTCTTCTCTATGTCTTCTATTTTCTTCTGTACTTTCTACTTTTTCATTTCTTTCAAGTGTGTTCCTAATTGCTCTTTGGAGTATTTATATGATGACTGCTTTGAAATCTTTGTTTTTATATCTTGTTAATCTGCCACATTCCAGGTCCTTGGCTATAGAGAGCAGGCTCTTCTTAGCTTTTCTTTTTCTTTCCTTTTTATTTGTTATCTGTGTCCATTGGCATCTGCAGGCTGTTGGCTTCTCCATCTCCCCACATATAGGGGAGATATAAGGATACATATAAGACACATATAAGGCAAGAGGAAAACCCCCAGAGCAACTCACCTCACGTCTTGACCTTGGGAGCTCAAGGTCCCTGTTCATTCTGCCTTCTCCTTGCCTTCAGAGTCTTCTTATTGTGGTTTTATATGTAATGCTCAGGCCTTTAGCTATGCTTAGCAGAAAGAATAGGAAAAGTGAGTCTACTCCATCTTCCCACAGATAGAGTCCCCTGTTGCTGTTTTGAAAACATATATTTTAGCCCATGAGTGGTGCCAAGACGAAAGCATACAAATGGACATACAGTGCCAGGATGAACACAAGAGCAAGGAGCAGGATCATGGGCTGAAGCCAAACATTTCTCAAGAAGCTGTGCCCCTGCTTCACATCGGAGGGCTGAAATTTAATCAGATCATATCCAACAATTGAACTGCAGTAGCAAAGAAAGGAGAAACTTGGGTGTAAGAGGTGCTAATATAAAAAACAAGACAAAACAAAACAAAACAAAACAAAAAACATTAGTTCCAAGCTAAATTTTGGCTGAAAGGATTTTTTATGGGCAGGATATTTAGAGAAGCACCCCTTTGACTATGATGATAGGACAGGGGTTACTCTCTTCCAGCCCTTTATGTAAGCTTTAGATGCACGTCTGAGCCTGCCCCCAAACCATGTGGAAGAGTTTATTGCATAGGAGCCAGAAATTCTGGACTAAGGCAGGAAGTAGGGAGTGCTTATGGCTGAAAGAACAAAACAGCATGTGAAAATTGAGAAGTAGTGAAAAAATAAAAATAAAAACCTGCAGGACGTTCTTTTAAAAAGTCAAACAGTCAGGCTGAAAAATGGTATTGAACAGCCTTGAAGTAATCATTTATACTGACACAGTACTTCACACCACAGTAGACCACGTGTATTCTCTCTCATCCCTATTCTTTTGCTCGATCTTTCACTGTCTCTGCTTTGCTTTCTAAGCCTTGTTTATGTCTTTTTCTTTCATACATACATGAACACACTTATGCGCACTTACACACGCAAATCTAAGCCTATAATTAACACAGACATATTAAAATTAAATGCTAAGGGAGTGAAGAATTAGTAAAGAGAATTATGAAGCTATAAAACGAAATTAAGTATCTAGATGCTGTAACAATGTTTAGCTCGACATCTTCTCTCCAAATGCTAAAGTCAACAAAGACATCCAATTCCTTTCCTGGGGCATAGAGACTCTTTAAAGACATTTCTGAAAAAGAATTGTTGACGATTAGGAGATCCAGATGTGCTCATGTTTAAAAAGAATTTTTAAGACTAAAAATGACTGCCCAAATGAAGGACCATAGTCTTCTGTTTAACGTGGTTAGAGTTTAGATGAGAATCAGACAAGTCATAATCTGGAAATATTTTAGTTCTGCAAGTTAGGGGTAGATGCAAAGTTTTACAGAAGAAATTTTTGAGTTCTGAGAGAGTGAGCCACATACAACTTTATGCTGTTTTCAAATTGTAAATCCAGATTGAAAAAAAACCACTTTTATTGTAGTTCCAAGCACTTCATGAACAGGCTCTTAGGCTTTACAGTTTAAACTGTAGTCTGAGACTTGAATGTTAATAAACATACAGAGAAGTACACTGGTCACGAGTGAGCTGTTTGAAGCATTATCACAAGCTGTACCACACGTACCTGTGTACGCATCATCTCTCAGGACACAGTGCACATCAGCCGACCAGGGGCTGCCCTCGTCTTCCCAAAGGTTGCCAAGTCCTCACTTCTAAAGACATAAATGAGTTTTGCTTGTCATTGAACTTTTTATACATCGAGCATGCCTTTGACCAGGCTTCTCTGGGTTGACTTCATGTGTGTGAGATTCACCCCTGCCGTGGCGTGGTATTGGTTCCTTCACTCTCACTCGGTGTGAGGTTCCATTGCATGAATACACCCATTTATCCATCCTGCTGCTCAAGAACATCTATCATTGTTTCTTCCCTCTTCTTTTAGGTTTTGGTTATAACAGATGATGCCACTGTAAGCACTCGTACATTTTTCACGTACATGTGCTTGCATTTATGTTAGACTTTTATCTAGGAACAAAGTTTCTACATCATTAAGAATGTGTAACGTTCAGACTTAGTAGATGCTATATGGAGATATAATTCACATACCAGAAATGTCACCATTTTAATATGTGTAATCTTCACAAGCTGCAACTATCACCATGACAGGATTGCAGAGTATTTTCATCACCCCAAGATGGAAACCTGTACATCCACCCGATTCCACATTTTGCTTTTCCCCAGCCCCGGGCAACCCCTGATCTGCCTTCTATATCTATGGATTTGCCTATTCTGCATATTTCATAGTACTGGAACCAGACAACGTGTGGTCTTTTGTGACTGCATTCATCCCCCTAGCATGACGGTTTTGAGGTTCATCCATGTGGCTGTATGTCAACAAGGAGCCAGCGCTTCACTCCCTTTTATGGATGAGTGACACCCTGTCGTGTGGATGGGCTGCATTTTGTTTTCTGTTCCTTAGTTGATGGGCATCTGGGTTGATTCTACTTTTTGCCCATTTTGAATAATGCTCCTGTGAGTATTAGTATACAAGTTTTGGGGTGGACACATGTTTTCAATTCTCTTGGACGTGTGCCTAGGAGTGGGATTGCTGGGTCATATGGTAATTCTCTCTCTTTTTTTTCCCCATGCAGACTGTATTGTGAATGAGTCACATGGCAATTCTACGTTTAACTTGTTGAGGACCTACCACACTGCTCCCCACAGCAGCTGCACCATCTTACATCCCTACTAGCAGCACATGAGGGTTCCAGATTCTCCACGTCTGCACCAACACTTGTCATTCTCATTTTAACAGTTATTGTAGTCATCCTAGTGAGTGCACACTCAGTTTTGCCACCAAATTTCTCTTGGTAGATTTTCATAAACTCAGAGTCAAGGCCAGTTTCTTTCTCTTTATTTTCATGCAGGGAGAGAGATTTAACACACCTCTTTGTTAAAACATAAATGCTCACAGTTAAAAGCCTTCACTTGTTACTAGTAAGACTATAAGAATTGCACCAATTTTAAAGCTTATTCTTTAATTGTTGCAGAGATGGTGAGAAGGACTTCTTCTGTTCCCCTGAAGTTGACAACTGATTCCCAAATCTTGGGACAAAGAGACATCGAGTACCCCTTCTTCTAAACAGAATCGCAGCAAATGGCAGGCAGGTAATTGCATACCTCATTCTGTTGCACTTCAGTTTATTGTCCTTAGCTGATATTGTGTTTTTTACAGATTGAAGGTTTATGGCAATCCTGTATCAAGCAAGACTATCTGGGCCATTTTTCCAACAGCATGTGCTCACTTCATGTCTCTGTGTCAAATTTTGGTAATTCTCCCAATGTTTCTAACCCTTTCGTTATTATTATATCTGTTACGGTTTCTGTGATCAGTGATCTTTGATGTTACTATTGCAATTGTTTTGGGGTGTTATAAACCATATCTATTTAAGATGGTGAGCTTAATCAATAAATGCTACGTGCTCTGACTGCGCCACTGCCGGGCCTTTCTACCCATCTCTTTCCTCCTCCTTGGGCCTTCCTACTTCCTGAGTTACAATGATATTGAAATTAGGCCAATTAATAACCCCACAATGTCCTCTAAGTGTTCAAGTGAAAGGAAGAATCGCATGTCTCTCATTTTAAATCAAAAGCTAGAAAAGCTTAAGCTTAGTGAGGAGAGAGTGTTGAAAGCAGAGATAGGCCAAAAGCTAGGCCTCTTGTACCAAACAGTTAGCCAGGTTGTAGATGCAAAGACAAAGTTCTTGAAAGAAATTAAAAGTGCTACTCCAGTGAACACGTGAATCATAAGAAAGTGAAATAGCCTTCTTGCTGATACGGAGAAAGTTTTAGTGGTCTAGATAGATCAAACCAGCTACAAAAGCCTAATCTAGAGCAAGGTAACTATGTTCAATTCTATGATGGCTGAGAGAAGTGAGGAAGTTACAGAAGAAAAGCTGGAAGCTACCAGAGGTTGGTTCATGAGGTTTAGGGAGAGAAGCCGTCTTCATAACATGGAAGTGCGAGGTGGAGCAGCAGGTGCTGATGGAGAAGCTGCAGCAAGCCGTCCAGAAGACCTAGCCAAGATCACTGATGAAGGCGACTACACTAAAAACAGATTTTCAATGTAGAAGAAACAGCCTTCTCTTGGAATAAGATGCCATCTAGGACTTTCATAGCTGAAGAGGAGATCAATGCCTGGCTTCAAAGCTTCAAAGGAGAGGCTGACTCTTGTTAGGGGCTAATGCAGCTGGTGACTTTAAGTTGAAGCCAAAGCTCATTTATCATTTCCCAAATCCTAAGCCCCTTAGGAATTATGTCAAATCTACTCTGCCTGTGCTTTAGAGATGGAACAACAACACCTGATTACAGCACAGCTGCTTGTAGCATGGTTTACTGAATATTTTTAGCCCACTTTTGAGAACTACTGCTCAGAAGAAAAGATTTCTTTCAAAATATTACTGCTTATTGACAATGCATCTGGTCACCCAAGAGCTGTGATGGAGATGTACAAGGAGATTAATGCTGTTTTCATTCTCATTAAGACAACATCCATTCTGCAGCCCATGGATCAAAGAGTAATTTCTACTTTCTAGTCTTACTATTTAAGAAATATATTTTGTAAGGTTATAGCTGCGATAGGGAGTGATGCATCTGATGGACCTGGGCAAGGTAAATTGAAAACCTTCTGGAAAGGACTTACTATTCTAGATGCCATTAAAAACATTTGTGATCCATGGGAGCAGGTAAAAATGTCAAAATTAACAGGAGTTTGGAAAAAGTTGACTTCAACTCTCTTGGAGGACTCTGAGGGGTTTAAGACTTCAGTGGAGGATGTAACTGCAGATGTGACGGAAATACCAGGAGAACTAGAATTAGAAGGGGACCTGAAGATGTGACCAAATTGCAGCAATCTCATGATGAAACTTTAAAGGATGAGGAGTTGCTTCTTACGGATGAGCAAAGAAAGTGGTTTCACGAGATGGAATCTACTCTTGGTGAAGATGCTGTGAACATTGTTGAAATTCCACCAAAGGACATAGAATATCACATAAACTTAGTTCATTAAGCAGCAACAGGGTTTGAGGGGATTGACTTCAATTTTGAAAGAAGTTCTACTGTGGGTAAAATGCTATGAAACAGCATTCCATGCTACAGAGAAATCTGTCATGGAAGGAAGAATCAAATTGGTGCTGCAAACTCAGACTTCATGGTTGTCTTTTTTTAAAAATTTTTAAAAATTTTTTGAGATAGCGTCTTGTTCTATTGCCCAGGCTAGAGTGCCATGGCGTCAGCCCAGCTCACAGCAACCTCAAACTCCTGGCCTCAAGTGATCCTCCTGCCTCAGCCTCCCAAGTACCTGGGACTATAGGCTTGCACCATGGTGCCTTCTTCATTTTTCCTATTTTTAGTAGAGACAGGGTCTTGCTCTTGCTCAGGCTCGTCTCAAACTCCTGAGTTCAAGTGATCCTCCTGCCTTGGCCTCCCAGAGTGCTAGGATTACAGGTGTGAGCCGCCTTACCTGGCCCTTGATTGTCTTAGTTTGAGAAATTTCCACAGCCACTCCAACCTTCAGCAACCACCACCCTGCTTAGTCAATCAACCCAGAGGCAAGACCCTCCACCAGCAAAAAGACTATGACTGGTTGAAGGTTTAAATTATTATTCACATTTTTTAGCAATAAGATATTATTTAATTAAGGTATGTACATTGTTTTTCTGGACATAATGCTGTTGCACACTTAACAGACTACAGTGGAATGTAAACATAACTTTTTTTTGTACAATGGGAAACCAAAAACTTTGCACTCGCTTTATTGCAGTGGTCTGGAACCAAAACCACATCTCTGAGGTATGCCTACACTCATTCCAGGTTTTATTGAGAAGTGGCCTAACTGACTCCAATCGTCACCAAAGAGTAGGCACCCCTACCCCACCCCACCCCCTACACCCCTACACCACATGAAAGGGGCCTCCAGCTTCTCCCTCTTCAATGGGCCAGGTGCCCTGCCCCCCACTCTTCTGTTTCTTTCCTCAACTTTCTGCTCATGTTTTCATTTTAATACCTTTGGCATCTATTCAGTTTCCCTTATTTTGTAATCTCCCATGACTCATAATTCACAGCAATTTCTCCCAATTTCCTCTGAGGAGTTTTCCCCACATGGTAACGTGTTCTTCCTTGGCCAGTCTGTTCCGCCAGGGGGCCCTGGTGCCTCTGGAGCAGCCGGGCTGAGAGCAGACTGGGGTCCAGGCCACAGGCCTTTCCAGCGATGGCTGCTCCAGAGAGGGGCTCAGGGGGATTCCCACAAACCAGGTGCGGCGCCCCACCTCAGCACAGGGCAGCTTGCGGGCGCTTCATGAGGAGAAGTTTCCACTTGACGAGTGACTGGCTTCCAAGCTGCCTCTGACTCTGGGGAAGTCACGCTCTTGGACAGGGCTTCCTCCTGCCCTCAGCCACATGGTCACAGAGGCTCCTGACCACAGGGAGGGATCAGAACCCAGGGGTTGCTGAAGTGCCCGCTGACTTCTTGGGGTGCTCCCCACTCTCTGCGTGCTGTCATGGGTGGGAGCACATCCTCCCAGAAGATATGTCGATATCTGAGAACAAATTTATGGATGATAAAGGTTAGAACCTTATACACAAGACGGACTAACCACACAGTTTAATATGTAGCAAAAATGTACTTTTGAACTGTTACTTTTTCTGCGGTATCCCAACTCTCCAGGATAAGGTTAGGAAAGCATCGTTATCAGTGGGTGCTAACTGATCAAGGAAATAATCTAGTAATGGAATATATAAAATGTTAATAATGAAACCATATGTTTATATCCGAATTTAAACATTTTTCAGGAGTCATTTACTAAGTCCTTGTCCTTTATCTTAAAGAACATGAACTGCTGTTCTGTTATGCAAATCAGCCAGACCTTATTCATGGTATGAAATCTCTTATTCCATTGAAATGTTGTACTGTAAAATGGGAAAGTGTAAGTCTTTTTCATAGTTTCTATCAATTTGAAATAAAATTTAATTCTGAAAAGAAAGACATGTTGAAGTCTTACCCCCCGTGGATGTGCACGTGCCCTTTGGAAGTAGGGCCTTCACAGCTGCAACGAGGTTCCGATGAGGTAAACAGGGCCGGCCCTGATCCAGTATGACTGGCGTCCTTCTAGAAGGACATCGACCACAGACACACAGAGGATGAGGCCGTGTGACGATGGGGGCAGAGATTGCAGTGATGCTGCCATGAGCCAAGCTGCACCTGGAGTCACCAGAAACCAGAGGAGGCAGGAAGGACCCTCCCCGAGAGCCTCCAAAGAGAGCACAGCCCTTCTGGCTCCCCAGGCAGCCTTCCAGCCTCCAGAACTGTGAGGGCACAATGTTGGTGAAGCCACCCAGGTGGTGGCACTTTGTGATGGCAGCTCTGGGAAAGCAGGAGAGGGGCCAAGCACATCTCCACTCCCAGGCCTCCCTGGCAGACGGCTGGGCCCAGCCGGCGCTCTCTTCCCCTCCGGGCCCCCGTACATTTTCTCACCACAGATGGCTCTTGGTGCTTCTGCTATGAGACCCCTCATTGGTTTCATTTGATGACATGAGATCCAACTGCAGTCACAGCTGGTCATACCATCGCGCTTGCAGTCTGCCCAGCTCCATCCCCATTCAGGGGATGTGACGAACTAGAGGGTTTTTTTTCCTCCAGGATAAATCTATCTGGATCTTCCAGGTGGAAAGGACCTCAGAAGTCATCTCTAGCCTTGATATTTCCTGGTTTTCAGATGAGAAATCAACCGTCTCAAAGAGAGAAAGTTGCAGAGTTACACGATCTTTTCCAAAGCCACCTCAGTCATTTCTGTCCAAATTCCTTAATTTCTCTATGAGTTAGAGAAGAGGTGGCTTAATGACCATGTGGCATGCAAAGCTTATTTGCATATTATCTCATTTAATTCTTTGGCATGCCTTGAGGTAGGCACAATTGTTCACCTATGTTGCGGATAGGGAAACAAGAGCTCGGTGGGGTTTCGAGCCTTCTCCGTGATCTCGCAGCTAACCACTGCTGGGGTGGGATCTGCACACAGGGCCCTCACTGTGGCCCACACGGCGAACGTGGGCAACCTCCCCGTGCCGCGTGTGGCCACCTCCTGCCTTGCACACGGTCTCCCAGCACGTCTGGATCGCCAGTTGGGCTGCTCTGAGGCCACAGGCCCTGGTGCCATTCTTGGGGCATCCATGCCTTATTTCTGGCCTGGGTCCTGCAGTCTCACCTCTCAGTCTTTGCTCTGATCGTTGGCTGCCATGCCAGAACTTTGTGAAGGTCACGTCCGCAAATACCCTGAAGCCTGATATCCACCTGGACTGATGCAGTGGCCCAAGTCCTTACAGAGGGCTGGCTGGGCAGGGCAAGCTTAAGGTCCCGTCCCATCCTGAAGGGCAGTTTCTGTGAATGAGGAATTCGTGGGAAAACAAGCAAAACCAGAAGAAAGCACAGAAATTCAGAGTGGGTGGAGGCTGGGCAGCTTTTTATACTGTGAGGGCACAATGTTGGTGAAGCCAACATCACTCTTCAGGTGTCCATCGACAGAACAGACTCCCTGTCTGGCCCTGCAGCCCGGAAGGTCGGTCAGAAGGTTGTTCTCACGGGGAAAGCAGGCGCCAAGCCCCAGGGATGTGTATCTTTCCGAAAGCACACGCCACTCCGTGCTGCTCCTGCAACTTGGTTCTTTCACTTCTTATCTTTTCTTCTCCTCAACTCCAGGTTTTTTTTCTTAAAAAGCTACTCACATAACAGCCGGGCACAGTAGCTTAGGCCTGTAATCCTAGCACTCTGGGAGGCCAAGGCAGGTGGATCGCTCAAGGTCAGGAGTTCAAGGCCAGCCTGAGCAAGAGCGAGATCCCGTCTCTACTAAAAAAAAAATAGAAAGAAATTAATTGACCAACTAAAAAATATATATATATATAAAAAAATTAGCCGGCCGTGGTGGCACATGCCTGTAGTCCCAGCTACTTGGGAGGCTGAGGCAGAAGGATCCCTTGAGCCCAGGAGTTTGAGGTTGCTGTGAGCAAGGCTAATGCCACGGCGCTCTAGCCTGGGCAACACAGTGAGACTCTGTCACCCAAAAAAAAAAAAAAAAAGCTACCCACATAACATCAACCATCCCAGAGGACGCAAATACGTGACAAGTCCAGCAGAGGGGGCACTGGGGGTTCCCTTTTCTGTCCAATCGGAGGCAGCCACATCCCTTCTCATGCCACCGCAGTATTCAGCAGGCAACACTTATGGCTGCACGTGGCATGGTTTACACACCTGGGTCCTGGCCCAGAATCCGAGTGCTCTGAGGCAGGGACGAAATCTCACTGTAAAGTGGGATCATGAGTGCTGGGGATCTTCCATGGCTCCGCAGCTCTGAATCAGCAAGACAGTGTAAGTCAGTTACCAGAGTACCCTGCAGGAAGAAGGGCTGCTAATAGTCCATTCCTATAATAATTACTGCTCAGCAGAGATTTGTTGTTTTTCAGAACAAAATTTGACAGTATCATGAGAAGCCACCTTAAGCTGCCAGAGTCATATAAAAGGCATGTGGCAGTTTGTTGGTCTGCTACAGACTGAGGTGCATTTCTTTGGAAGGAAGTAGCATCCAGCCATGGTACATGACCCCTAAATGTTTGCTGAGCAATGGACGATTTAATGCTTGAATAACTCCAGCCGAGCCCATGGCCTGGGGAGGATTTTTCTAGATGTGGCCGGTGTTTTCCTAACCTTGGTCACGTGATGAGAGGAGATGGCGATGACAGAGATGAGGAAGGGATGTCTGGCCTGGAGACAGAAGGCTTTGTCACCTGTCACCTCAGTTCTGGGACTCTGAATGATGACGGAGGTCTGTGTACACAGGACATTCAGAGGCAAAAGAAACATCCGCCTTTGGGCTTCCAAGCGACCTGGCTCCCTGCCCCGTCCGCCTGTGGGCCCAGGACACAGGCTGACTTGTGGCTGGAGTGCAGAGAAGGCCGCCAGCCATGGATCCCCGCCAGCCCGGCTGGGGCAGGGGGCTTTCTGGCGGCCTCCGGGCCACAGCGCTGTGTGTGTGTGGAGGTGAGGCCAGCCGTACATGGGCCAAGCGCTGGTGTCCCGAGAGGTCTAGGTTGTTTCTAATACATGCTATTGATAAGTCAGTTTTCTTTGTATAGGGCATCTCTCTCTTTCTCAGTGCAGCCCAGCATTTAATTAAATCATCCTTCTACTGACATGAACAGCTGATTATTTTCAGTCACATGAACCACAGTGCTACCTGCTTTCCCATGGCCACCCTGCTGAGCCTCAGGAACAGTCAAGGAAACCAAGGCCCAGAGAGGTTGCTTCACGTGCCGAGATCCCAAACCTCAGGGAGAATGGCACAGACAGGGCTTGATCTACCTTGGCTGTTTTCCTATTAAGCTACTTCCATGCAATGGGACTTCCAGCATGTGATACATCTGTTAAAATTGCAATTGGCCACTATTCACAAAGACCAGAACAAATTTAAACAGACAAAAGTTTGTTTTCTTCTTTTTCATAAAATCAATTTGAAGGCAGGGTGTCCAAAGCTGCTATAGCGACTTGAGGGACACTTGGGACCTGGGGTTCCTCTTTGTCTCTGCTTTGCTGTCCCCACTGGATGGCCCCTACCCATATGAGCCTCTCGTGGATCGAGATGGCTGCTGGAGATCCAGCTCTCAAATCCATATTCCAGGCTGAAAGCAGGAGGAAGAAGAAACAGGCCAAAGGGGCCTGGACTGATTCTCTGTCCCCCTCTCGTGGAGCTGTTCCAGAGACCTCACCCAACAAACTCCACTTACGTCTCATTCGTTGGAACTGAGTGAGTGACATGTAGTTTTTCAGCCGGTCTCCGGTGTTTCTACTTGCTGTTGCGGTTCTGTTCCTGGGAAGAAGGGAGAGTAGGTGGAGGAAAGGCACCCAGCAGTCTTGCTGTCTGCATCGCTGATACACGGTGGCTTCTGCACGCTAACTCCTCTGTGCTCACTTCCCGTAAAGCACGGCCGCCTCTCCCCTACACGCCTCTGGCTCTGCCTGGGGAGTGTGTCTTCCCTAAGTGGGGGTGGAGGGAGGAGCAAAACAAAACAAAACAAAGGCCACTTGTTTCCTGGGCACCCAGTTCGTGACCGGATGGCGATAGGACTCATCTGTTGGGCGCTTCACCAAAGTCCTTCCAGGGGACATCTCCAGAGAAGGGGTCACGTGAGATAATGCCACACGCACTCAGGAGGGAGGGGTGCAGGTACTTAGGTGGCCAGGCCTGTGGCCGGTTTTGGGCTGTGGTGTGGTTGAGGTGGGGGGCTGCACTGGCTGGTTCTGAAGTCCCCCCCACGTGTCTGAGTCTGCATATTTTAACCCAATAAACGAATGCAATGCTCAGGGAGCCACCTGTGGGTCACCCATCTGTCCCCTTCCAGGGCGTGGTGCTGTGTTGCTGGCCCAGACTGCTGAGCCTGGGCTCCTCCGCTGCAGTGAGATCACTGCCTTGACCGGGGTTTCCGTTCTCCCGACTCCACTTTCTGGCTGTGTGACCTGTGCGAGTTTCTCAACTTCTCTGGGCCTCTCTTTTCCTATCTTCCAATGGGGACAGGAACCGAGTAAAACACAGACTCCGCGGGCCAGACTCAGGCCAGCGTCACACTGTCCCTTGGCCTCGGCAGTTCCTGCCAGGCTGTGCCGCGTGTTGCCGCTGCTAGGCCCTCAGTTCCTTCCCTGCGGTGTTGCCACGGCAGGAGGGCTCCTTGTTTTCTCCTGCAGACTTTCTTTCTTCTCTGTCGTGAAGGAACCAGGCACCTTAGTGCAACGAGAGGACCCTCTAGGAAACTGGCTGTGCGTCTTCAGTCTGTGTTGGCTCCTGGGAAAGTCAACCAGGAGGGCTGTGTTTTCATTTTTATTTAATTTATTTGTTTTACTTCTACATCTCATCTGCGGTTTGACAGGAACAAAGCATCTGGACTCAAAAGGCCAGGGGTGGGGCTCATCAGCTGCAGCCGTGGACACAGCAGTGCTGGTGTCCCTGGGACTTAAGTGCAGTTGGCCCACCACTGGGACATGTGATCACAAGACAAGAGCCTCTATGTGTGGAAGCAGCACGACCACTACTGAGCAAATAGTTTACCTAAGATATTTGCTACTCGTGCTTTGGAAACCCAGATTTCTGTGGGTTTAGGTAGTAACTTTGCATCCTGAAGTGCTGAAAGACTGGGCTAGGACAGGGCAAGGTGTGGGCACCATCAGCGGAATGCACGAAACTAAAGGAGGTTTATTCAGGGAAATCTTGATGGTAAAGGACAGGCGCACACTTAAGGTTGCTTAGGCAATTAGAGGATTGAGTACAAGGAATGCTCTAGAACCAGATTATAGGAATTACAGGCCTCAGAGGGACTGAGCAGGAACAGCAAGCCCTGGCTCGAGGGTGGCCCCTGATGCCACCCCTCACTGACCTGCGAGGACACCTCCTCTCTGGGCCCCTTCGGTGGCTCCCACGGAACAAGCATGGAGATGGGAGCAGACGGTGGCACCGAGATGCATCGCACACCGCCCAGTCCCGGACGCCACACACCTGCCCCTTAACACCCTGTCCTGGGTGTTAAGATGGGACTCGACAACAGCCCTGGAGGAGAAGAGGAGAGCATGGACGGGTGCTATCGCAGAGGGAGACCCACCGACGCCACGGCCTCTGCAAACAGGGACCGTGTCCCAGGAAGCCGGTCTCAGGTGCAAGGAGGAGGGAGACAAGGTGGTTCCGGAGAGAGAAGCAGCGCAGGCGAGGGTCGGAGGGCAGGGCTGGTTGGGGACGTGGGAGGCAAGGAAGAAGCAGGTTCCCAGAAGCGAGAGAGGCTGAGTGGTAAGTCACAGAGGAGCCTGGGGAGGAGGGACCAGGAAGGAGGGGGCATTGGCTCTCAGAAAGGGAGAGTGGTTTCAGCGGCTTGGCGAGGCCAGGAGTGCCCAGGAGGGACGGAGGGAGGCCAAACCGTGTCTGAAACGTTCAGCCCTGTCTGTGGCACAAATGGGGACAGAATAGTGCGGGAGGCAGTGGGCTGTGTCTCGCCGTCACATGCCGGTGCAGGACCCCCTGGGGACACACTCCGGCAGTTGTGCAGAGTGGAGTGGGCTGGCAGCAGGGAAACGTGGAATGAGCGCGGGGCAGACTCCAGGTGTTTTCAGAGCAACCTGACGCCTTCACATTCAACAAGGCTAGACACAGATCTTTTGTTTTAAAACCTCCACCAGGTAGGTATTATTGTCGTCTGTGCGTTACAACCGGGTGCCTGGGCTCAGGCTCAAACAGGGCACGGGCAGCGAGGGGTGGTGGGGGGGGCTGGCATAGGCCCAGCCTGCGAGGCCAAACACTGGCTCATTCCACGGGGTCTCGTATGACTCCATCTGCAGGGAGACTCCTGAGTGCCGTCCACCTACTGCACCACCCGCCGGCTCTGTGCCCTGAGGGCTTTGATAAGAATGGCTTGAGTAGTCCACAGAGGCTGGGGACCGACTACTGGACAGTAAACAGCAGGGAGGAGGACAGGCCACCTGTTCTCAGCAGGCTCCTGTGCTCTGCCCTGCGCTGGGCTCTCTTTCCCCAAGGAGTCATCGCTTTCTCACAGGGACATCTCCTTCCCCACAGGGACATCTCATTCCTATGGGAGCATCTCCTTCTCAAAGGGACATCTCCTTTTGGACAGGGACATCTCCTTCCCTACAAAGACATCTTCTTCTGACAGGGACATCTCTTTCTCCACAGGGACATCTTTTTTCCATAGGGACAACTCCTTTGCTCAGGGACATCTTTTTCCCCCAGGAAAACATCTCCTTCCCCACAGAGACATCTTCTGTCCTAAGAAATGAATACTTATTGTGGCTCTGGGGCTCTGTGGGCTCTGGGTGTATATGAAACACTTACTAAATGACAACACACTGCATAACCCCCTTCCTTCTCAAGTGTGTGGAAACAAGTTGGCCTCAGTAGGTTACTCACCAAGGAGTGTCTAGTGGAAAGACAATGGTTTTAGAGTCAGAAAAATTACTTTGAAGGCTGGATGCCTTGCTTTGGGCAGTGTTACCTGGAGAAAACTCCACGCACCTGCCTCACCTGCCTGTCTGTTGCACTGGAGTGAGCGTGTGTGCCCTGCAGGCTAAGAGTGACAGTGACGGCGTGGAAAAGGCACCCGGCTCACTCCTTCCCCCGCACCAGGGCGGTTCTCCCAGGATGCCGTCTGTCTGGCTCCTTCTCAGTGCTCCTCCCCTGGGTGTCAGGTGACCTGCCTGCAGGACGGCCACTACTGCTGTGTTCCACCAGGGAATTTTCTAGGGGGATTTGTCCTTCCTTACAGAAGCTATTTGGGGTGAACTGTACAAACCCTAAAGGATCAAATTCAAAGCACATAACAACGTAACTTCTTTGGAGGGGAGGTTAAAGCTTCTGACCGCTCAGTTACAGCGCGCAACCTCTCCTTCAGCATCCTGGGAACAATCTAGAGCCTCCTTCGGTGATTCCCAGTCCTCCCCTCTCTGTCCCAGCTTTCCTGTTAGGGGAGGGCACAGCTGTGTCCAGAGTTCCGTTAATTTGCGCCTCCTGCACAGAGAGGTCCTGGAGGCTGCTCCCAGGCTGCCCCTTGTCCCTGTGGAGCCCCTGTCTGAGGTCTCCCAGTGCTCGTGTGTGTGTGTGTGTGTGTGTGTGTGTGCACGCGCGCGTGTGGTGAGAGCACCTGACATCTAAGGAAATTTCCAGGACACAAACAGTACCATTAACTACAGCCACCATGCCACGTGTTACGTCTTCAGCCTCGTTTGTCCTGTGTACCTGCAACTTCCTGCCTTTCACCGACATCTCCCCATTCCACCCCCACCCAAGCCCTGGTCACCACCTGCTATGCTTTGTCCCTATGAGTTCGACTTTTCGAGATTCCAGCTGTAAGTGAGATCGGGCAGCGTTTGCCTTTCTGTCCGGCTTATTTCACTTTGCATAACATCTTCCA
This sequence comes from Lepilemur ruficaudatus, assembly GCA_963574885.1. Taxonomy (NCBI): domain Eukaryota; kingdom Metazoa; phylum Chordata; class Mammalia; order Primates; family Lepilemuridae; genus Lepilemur; species Lepilemur ruficaudatus. Next base: position 9,347 of record CAUYRT010087667.1, on the reverse strand, counting down.
GGTCCATTCACTTGGTCACAAATGACAGGCTCCCCCTTTTTAAGGCAGAATAATATTTCATTGTGTGTGTATGCATGTGTACGTAACTGCATTTTCATTAAAAAATTAGACATGCCAACAAGTTGGACAGAATGAAACATTAAATATGCCCAAGTATCAAAATATGGCCACGATTGCCATTTTGTCCTATTTTCCTGCAATCTCTGTGTATGTGGAAGCTTTCTTTCCCTCGTCCTGGGGGACTTCCAAGACACCGCCCGTGGATGCCTGAAACTGCAGATAGCACCCGTCCCTATGTACGCTCTATTTTCCCTATACCTACACACCTATGATAAAGTTTAATTCATAAATTAAGTACAGTAAGAGATTAACAGTAATAATAAAATAGGACAATTGTACCAATAAACAGTAATACAAGTTATGTGAATGTGGTCTCTCTCTCTCAAAATACCTTAGTGCACTACTGTAGGAAAACATCTACTGTAGGAAAAGGAAGAACTGGAGTCATTTATCCTTTAAGGAACATAGTGACTTAGGCAAGAGATGTGGGGGGCCACGTGCTCTATTCTGTTTGTCTTCAAAGCCTCTTTCCGGGGAGCTGCCTGGCGTCACAGAGCCAGGGGCTTTGTGGAACTGCGCCCTCCACCGGCCCCAGCTGCCCTGCTGCCCCGCCCCCCAACGAGCTTCCTCCACTGAGACATAAGAGCCACTGCCTGTTACCTGTCACAACCCCAAGCCACAAACCTACCTCCAGACTCTGGTAAATCTCTGTCTGTCCCCCCACGCTCCAGAATCACTCAGAAAGGTGCTGTTACCTGTGCGGGGCTCAACTCCACCTGAGTCAGTGCTCCAGCCTCAGCCACTCTTCATGGGGACTGCCCTGACAACTGTCCCCTTCCGGGTTCTTCACCAACACCCTTCCCTGTAAGTGTGTTAACTGCACGACCTGACCTAGGCACCAGCAGACCTGAAGTGTCATGGTGTGGGCTCTGTGTGTGAGTTTCTCTGGAATATTCTTAGAAAGGGAACTGCTGGCTGTAGGGTGTAAGCATCTTCACCTTTCGTAGAGGTTGCCAAACAGCTCTGTGCCCCGGCCACCCTCATTTATGCTCAGGGTGCTTGTGGTTCACAGAATTCGCAAGGGACCTGTGGTCTCGATGCTGCCCAATCAGCCAATACAGAAATACTGCTGGGACCCAGGGCGTGCTTAGAGTCTGAAACCGTAGCTTTAGGAGGAGAGAAGGTAGGTAGGTTGTCCTTCCCTCCATAGTGGCAAACCTAAGGAATTCATTACCCAGAGGTCATGGGTTGACAATATAAACAGGCTCAAGAAAGATTCTGACACTCTCATGGATGATCAGTGAGCAAGGGGGTCATTAGGAGGCTAAGCTCGACTTTAAGCTTCTTTGTTTATTTTTCCCACTAAAAACACATTTTCATTAAAAAATTAGAGATGCCAAGTTAGAATAAAAAAATTAAATATGTCCAAGTATCAAAATATGACCACTACTGGCATTGTATTCTATTTTTGTCCAGCCTGTATGCAAATGTTTGTATAATTGAAGCTGTTCTAAATAAATAACTTCATAACTTGATTAATAATTCAACATTATATCATAAATATCTCATCAAGCTATTTAAAATTCTTTGAAACCATTTGTAAAATGGTTTAAAATAGTCCAAAGATACTTAGATTATTTCCAAACATACTGTGATAACTGTGTACACAGAATGTTTTTCTATATTTGGAGTTGTTTCTTCGGTTGTTTAAAAAGTATATATTACAAATTTTCTTTAGTAAGATCTACTGACCTGGAGTACTGTTTCAAGGACCTGGACATCCGGTTAGAAGGTACAGACAAATCTTACAATCTTTAATACATTTTTCCAAATTGCTTTTGAAAACAGTTGTACCAATTTATACATCTACCAGCATCATATGAATTTCCCTGATTTTACCAGTTTTAGGTATTATATTATTTTTAAAGTCTTTGTTGATTTGGTAGACAATTAAAGAATCTCATTATTTTGATTTTTATTTTTTAATCTCTGGGGGGTTGAACATTTTCACATACGTATGTTCCCTAATATTTTTTCTTCTGTTGTGAAATATCTGTGCCTATTATTCACATGTTTACAGGGATCTTGTTACATGGATTTTCATAATTTGTCTGAGCTTTTTGTATAAGAAAAATATCAAGCTTCTGCGGCGTGTCCCCAGCCCACATGCCAACGGGACTGCCGCACAGAGGACACGTGCCCTTAGAATATGGCTAATGCTGCCGCCCAGACCGCTGGCCTAACCAAGGAGAAAATGCTGTGCGCTTATTTCTTTGTTGTCTTCTCCTTCCTGGGCTCTCTCTCTCTGGCCAGATTCGTCCCTTATGAGCAGGGTCATGTTTGTTTTACTTTTCATGACAATTTATTAAAATAAGTGAGTCTGAGTTTTTACTGACAGCCCACTTCTTCCCCCCTCCCCCAAGGAAAACAGAGATAATCGGCACATCTGGTGCTGGAAAGAAGCTGCCTCGAGTAGGCTGTGTCCCCGAGACCCTCCGCAGCCTCCTTAATCAATGCCAGAGGAAGGACGCCTGGGCCCAAACTCAGCGCTGTCACCCAGGCCTTGCTGAGGAAATGGTGGCTGGAAGGGCCGAGGAAGAGACCAGTGGTCATGGGACACGGAACAGCCTCCACTTTATGTGGTACCACACTTTAGAAAACGCCCTCACAGTTCTTACAACCAGCGTGTAAACTGGGAAACATTTGACCCGTTTTGTAGATAGGAGAGCCGGCCTCGGTGAGCTGGGGAGCTGCGACCACCGTCTCGGAGCCAGAGATGTGCCTGGGAAGGGATTTGGTCCCGGGTGGACGGAAGAGAGAAGGCTGTGCCCAGATGTCCACGTGCCGGAGAAGACTGCAGTTCTGGACCCGCCACGCCACCAACTTGTATCCTGCGGTGTTACTGTCAAAGGAAGACAGGGCACGCTGCAGCTGGCCAGCCCTAAAGTTCCTGCACGAATTTTCTTCTTTCTAGTCCAAAAGTTTTACCCATTTTGGTTAGAATGAAGCAAAATAACTAAGCAATACCAGAACCTGGTGTTATTGAGGATAAATTTCATTCATTCATCCATTCAGCAAATGATGATTTTTAAATCATTATTTAAAGAAATGATATGTTTCAGGTTAGCATACAGTAATGCTGACTTTTGGCGTATAGTTCTATGAATTTTAACACATGTACAGATTTAAGTGACCACTGTGGCAATCAGGACACAGAACCATCCTACTGCCCCCAACCTCCTCACGTTGTCCTTCAGAGTCACTTACCCTCAATCCTTGGCAACCACTGAGCCATTCTGTGTCACTACGGTTTTGTCTTTTCCAGAATGTCGCATGAATGGAATCCACCTGCGAGATGGGCTGTGTTCACTTAGCATGACGTCTCTGTGGGTCCTGCCGCCGCAGGTCCTGGTCCGCTCCTGCTCTCGCTGACACTGTTCCGCCGTGCGGCTGTTCCACCCATTCACCCACTGACGGACTCCTGTGTTTTTTCCAGGTTTTGGTGATTATGAATAAAGCTGCTATAAACATTTGTGTACAGGCTTTAGAGTGAACACCCAAATTTCTTTAGGGTATTTCTTTAGAGCAAATACCAAGTAGTGGGATTTTTGCTGGGTTATATGGTGAGTGTATGCTTAACTTCATAAGAAGGTGCCACATTATTTTCTAGAATGCTCTACCACTTTGCATTCTCACAGCAACGTAGAGGGATCTGTTGTCCCACGGCCTCACCAGCGCTTGGCACGGGCAGGATCTACCCCAGCCGTTCTAGCAGGTGTGTCGCATTCTACGGTGGCTCTAATTCACATGTACTTGAGGGCTAAAGGTGTTGACCACTTTTCATGTGCTTATTTGCCACCTGTGTATTTCCTTTGGTGAAGCATTCAGGTCTTTTCACTGTTTTCCAGTTGGATTGTTTGTTTTCTTACTGTTGAGTTTTGAGGGTTCTTCACGAATTCTGGAGTGTTTTGTCTGATTTGCAAACGCTGGCTGATGGTGCCCAGGTGCCAGACCAGTGCTGGGTGTGGAAGCTGTAGCCTAGGTGAGACCACCCTCGGGAGTCCCCAGACAGGGTTGAGGACAGCAAGCCGGCCAGCTGTCACCTCTGCGTGGGAGCAGGGATTAGGGACCACAGAGGACACATCTGTTCCAGCTGTGGGGGAACAGCACAGCTTCCCAGATGAGACATTTCTGAGCTGGGGTTTACCCAAACTTCTCGTCCAATTGTCGGTACTTGTCCCACCTCCTCACATGCCAGCTGTTCCATACTTGCCAATGTCCCATCACCAGTGACCTACCTCTCACCTCGGCCAACCCTCCGTACTCGGTCCTTACCTGAGGGGACCTTCAGTGGCACTCGGGGGTTGGCCCACGCCCGCCCTGAGCCCTTGCTGTCTTAGGCCTCCCTCCCCACCCCCACATTCTCCTGGTGTTTCTTCCACCTCACAGGCTGCTTTCTCCATCCCCTATGTAGGAGGCAGTGACCTTTTGCAGAGGAACTGTGCGTAAGAAATTGCCCCAGATTTCTGTCTCTGATCCCCTGCCCCAGTCTGTCTAGCTCCTGGAGGTCATCTCTACAAGAACCACATCTGTGAATACCAGAAAGGCATTTGGTTGGACCTCTCTCCTGGTTCCTGACACAGCCGCCCAGTGGCCCACTCTGAACCTCTGCTTGAGTGTCAGACGGGATGGCAGCGTGACACGGAGAGCCCTTGCCTTCTGTTGAGCCTTTCCCAGTGTGCCTGCATCTTAGCATCAGATAGATCCCTGTGTTCCATTTAGGGGTGTGCTCACCCCTTACCTAGAAGAGAGTGGAGTCTCTGATTGTAGTCTGCCTGATTCTACACAATGGCAAAGAAATCATGCCAGATCTGTGATTATTTCTTTAGATTATGTTTCAACAAGTATAATTACTGAATCAGAAGGAATATCTGCCTTAAATTTGCACAAGGTTTTGTTGAAGGGTGGGTGTCATTTTATAGTTTCCCAGGGAAATACTTTCACCACCTAAAAGTTGGAGATGGTTATAGTGATTAATATTTTAAGCTTTTGAGATAAAACATTAATCATCATAATGTAAAGGAACCCCATGAGGCAGAGCAAGATGTTCTGTTGAATTTCACTTTCCATGTTGAAACCAAGTATTTTGAGCTCCTTTCCTGGGATTGATTTCTGCAACTTGGGGCAGGAGGGCACACAACACAGTAGATGTTTTATAAACATATTACACAACATCATTGCAGAACCCTCATCTTGGAGGCACAGGATTTTAGATTGAAAGATAAATCAGAGACATGCGAGGAGGCTTTCAGAGGTGAAGTTCTCTTGGTGAACCACAAAGAGCTAAAGCAAGGAGAGAAGAGCAAACTATTAAGAAAACACCCAGTGCCAACTGGAAGAGAGATTGCGAGATCCTCAGGAAGACGGTGATGGGAAAAGGGCCAACCAGCCTCTGCCCACCGAGGGTCTCTAGGGTTCTCTGGCCACAGAAAGTTGCCCTGTCCCTCACATGAGACGTGTGCACCCTGGAAGAGGCTTTCCTGAGAGGGTCATGTGGCTGAAGGGCCCAGGCAACACTGGCTTTTCCTGCTGTAAACACCAACCCAGGTTTATTGGGAACATTTATGAGCAGAGAAGTAGGCAAGAACACTAGGTGCTCCCTTCTCTGGGAACTTGCATATCAGGCTGGGAACAGCAGGGATAACATGGAGTCTTGGTAGGAAATGGAAGTCATGGACAGCCCTGTCCCTCTGGAAGGAGAAGGAAGGCCACTGGGTTCCATCAGATGCATCGCAGAGTTTGCCAGCCTGTTGGCCCGTCTCCATGTGAGAGGAGGAGCCACTTCAGATCCACACCTGATGTGGAGAACCAAAACAAACAAATTGATTGGAACTAGAGGGCTCCAGTTCATTTCTTTTCTCTGGGAGAACTATGATTTAACATTTATTTTTCCCAATTTTTCATTTTAAAGCTTATACAAAAATTGAAAGACTAACATATTGAACCTCCATGACCCTTCACCTGCATTCGGCAAATGTTAACCGTTTTTCATGTCCCCCCCCCCCGCCCCAGTCTCTTTCTTTGGCTCTCTTTCATATACACATAGATTTTTATTAAAAAAAATTTTATTGATACACAATAGTTGTACATATTTATGAGTACATGTGATATTTTGCTACATGCATACAACACGTAATGATCAAATCAGGGTAACTGGGAGATCCATCACCTCACACATTTATCACTTCTTTCTGTTAGGACTATTTCAAATCTTCTGGCTATTTTGATATATATTAATACAATAAATTATTGTTAACTATAGTCACCCTACTGTGCTATAGATAACTAGAAATTAATCCTTTTATCTAACTGTATTTTTGGATCCATTAGCCAACCTTTCTTTATCTCCCCCTCTTCCTTTCCCAATTCTGATAACCATCAATCTACTCTCTGCCTCCCTGGGATCCACTGTTTTAGCTCCCACATGTGAGTAAGGACATGTGATATTTGTCTTTTGGTGCCTGGCTTATTTCACTCAACATAATGACCTTCAGTTCCATTCATATTGCTGCAAATGACAGGATTTCTTTCTATTTTGTGGATAAATAATATTCCATTAAGTATGTATGCCACATTTTCTTTACCCATTCAGCTGTTGATGGACACTCAGACTGATTCCATATCTTGGCCATTGTGAACAGCGCTGCAATAAACATGGGAGTGCAGATACATCTTGGATATTCTGTAATAATTTTTTTTCTTTCCAATTCCCACCAGATTACTGGATCACATGATATTTCTATTTTTAATGTTTTCTGGAACCTCCATGCTGTTTTCCATAGTGGTCGTACTAATTTACATTTCCACCAACGGTGTACTAAAGTTCCCTTTCTCCGTGTAGTCACCAGTATTTTCTTTTTAATAGTACCATCTTAACTGGGTGAGATGATATATCATTGGAGTTTTGATTTTCATTTCCCTTGTGATTAGTGATATTGAGCATTTTTCATATTTGTATAGGCCATTTGTATGTCTTCTTTTGAGAAGTGCCTATTTCAGATTATTTGCCCACCTTTAAATAAGATTATCTGTTTTTTTGCTATTGAGTTGAGTTCCTTATACATTCTGGTTATTAGTCCCCTGTTATATGGATAGTTTGCAAACATGTTCTCCCATTCTGTAGGTTGTCTCTTCACTTTGTTGATTGTTTCCTTTGCTGTGCAGAAGCTTTTTTAGTTTGATGTGATCACATTTATCTGTTTTTGGTTTTGTTGCCTATGATTTTGAGGTCCTACCCAAAAAATCTTTGCTCACGCCAATGTCTTGAAGTGATTCCCCATATAGTCATATATTTTTGAGCCGCTTAAAAACCCTGGCAGACATCCTAGCACTTCACCAGTAAAAACCTCAACAAAGACATTCTCCTATGTAGCCATACAGCTGTTATCATGCTTAAGGAACTTAGTATTAATTCAAATATTGTTTTTTTGTCCACCAAATATCCCTTATAGACTTTTAAATACAAAATCCAGCCAAGAATCTCACATTATATTTGATTGTCATGTCTGCTTAATATCCTTTAATGTAGAACAATTTTCCCTACATATTTTTATGATTTTGTTTTTAAACAGACAAATCTTAAACCAGTAAGGAGGTCAACTGATTCATGGGAACATCAAATGTGCCAGGCATTTTGCGTATCTCAGCACAATTTAATGCTATATTTTGGAATTTATTTTCTGATCCCTCAGGGCAAGCGTTATGCGGCTACAGCAGACCCTAACCTTCGTCTCCACCCCAGGGCTTACCAGGAAGTAGACAACGAAGGTCTGCTTTGGGAAGAATGATTTCACGTGATTCCTGTGAATACCTCAGGCTCTGATGTTCGGAGGACGGCAGGGGGGTAGTTATCAGATTTGTCCAAGCTGCTGAGAACAGGCAACATGGGGATTCAAGTCAGGACCTCTGATTATAAGCCTGAGTCTGTTCAACTCAGAGGCAGCCCATCCTCTCAGAACTGCAGTTTCCCCCTAGGGAGACTACGGTATTCGACTGTCTCGTCATGACAATCTACCCCAGCTCCTGATGTGCTGAAAGCCCCACATGCGGCCGCTGCCGCAGCGTAGGTTGCTAAAGCAGTGTGGATTAGTGAAAGGACCTGGCCTCCCACCCTGGCTCCAGCACCGGCTACTGATACAGGAAAGTGGACCCTGAAGGCTGAGTGGGTTTTTAGCTTTGTGCAGGAAAGCATTCGAGAGTGAGCCGACAGAGTTAAGCAAAAGCAAGTTTGGTGAGGTAACAAAGCAACAGAAGGGAGGCCTGCTCCACAGGCAGCGGCTGTCTCTCAGAGCAACAGACAGCAGCACCTTGTGAGTTTCTGGGGTCTTATTTTATGCCTTCTATTTAATTTTATGTTAAGCAGAGGGAGGACTATTCATAAAATTCCTGGGAAACAGGTGGGGCATTTCCAGAACTGAGGGTTCCTTCTCTTTTTGAGCCACACAGGGTAACTTCTGGAAATTGCTGTGGCATTTGTGAACGGTCATGAGCCGTTGGGAACTTGTTTAATATGCTGACACATTATGAGCAGGGTACAATGAGCAGTGAGGGTAAACTGAGGTCACTTTCTCGTGGCCATCTTGGTTATAGCTGGTTTTGGCCGGTTTCTGCACCACCTCCTGTTAGAGGAGACCTTGGCTTGGGTCTTATGACTCTTTATCTAGCAAGGACTGCCGGTTACCTGTCTCACTACCTGTGGCCACGGGCAGGACAGTGGACTTCTCCTAGTCTGCCTCACACAGGAAAGGAGCTAACAGCGTCTACATAGTGGGGTTGTGTTAGATCGGGACTCGCAGTGCCACTGAACAGAGAAACCGAGACTCTGAGGCTGCAATCAACAACAGGAGATTATTGCCAACTAGCTCGAGCTAGGGTCCGTGTCTCAGAGTGCCAACACGCAGTGGCCTCTTCTCTGGACAAAGGATCTCGGGCGGCGCGGGAAGGGCGGTTTTATAGGGCCAGTTCAGGCAGCAAACAAAGAGCTGTCCACGCGTTAAATATGCATCTATCTAGTATAGTGATTGGTTCTATAGCTATCTCTCTCTGCACTCTTTCCCAGCATTATTTTTCAGCATCTTCATCTCATGTTACCCCGCGGTTTCTGCAAGCAAGCTGTTATCACAGGAGCATAACTGAGCGGTTAGCAGGCAAGCAAGCCTTACTAGAATGCAGGAGTCTGTTTTGCAAGAAGTCTATTTTGCAGTTGAGCCCTGTGTACAGTTTTGGTC
>CAUYRT010087664.1:0-15800 GCA_963574885.1 Lepilemur ruficaudatus | reverse complement strand
CCCGACTCCCCACCCTGCTTCCCCTCTCACCCTGCGACCTCTACACAGCAGCCCCCCCTCACCTTCTGCCATAACCAGAGGCAGCCCGAGGCCCCTGTCAGAAGCAGATGTTGGTGCCATGCTTCTTGTAGGGCCTGCAGAACCGTGAGCTAAATAAACCTCTTTGCTTTGTAAATCACCCAGCCTCAGGTATTCTTTCATAGCAACACAAATGGACTAAGACATATTTTTTTAAAAAATGAAGATAGATTCATTTGGCAAGAGCTTTTTCATTAGTAAGGTAGAAGTCAGCCAGATCTTCACTCTTTTATAATGTACTTTTTCCACCGAAAATAATTATCGAAACCAAATTTGCCTCTCTTGGGAAGAGACATTCTAATTGGGCCATCTCTTTACTAAAAACATACCTGAGTCATTCACACTGCTGTTCCTCTTGGCGTAAGCACTCCGAAGCACCTGCTCATAAACCTGAGCACCGATTGTCCTCACATTGTCCCGGATCAGAATGCCTTGAGCCTGCATCATGAAGAGGTAGGTGTTCACTGCACAGAACAGAAGGGAAGGGGAAAAGAGGTGAACTCAAAGGCAATCGTAATAAAAACGTATCACATGACTTTGGGTTTCTTTTTTCTTTTCAGACCTTTAAAACTTCTTTCAGCTCTAAAACCCTACAAGGCCATAACTCTATTTCCATACTAGGTTCAATGCTTTCTGGATACTAACATTCCTCAGGTATGTAATGAGGATCAGAAAGACCTTTAGCAATCAATTAAAACATTTTTAAAAGGTTTCTGCTTAAAAAAAAAAAAAAAAAGAAGACAGGGTCTTGCTCTGTCACCCAGGCTGGAGTGCAGTGGTACGATCATAGCTCACTATAACCTCAAACTTCTGGGCTCAAGTGATCCTCCTGCCTCCTCCTCCTGAGTAGCTGGGACTACAGTCACACGCCACCATACCCAGCAAATTTTTCTTATTTTTTGTAGAGACAGGGTCTTGCCATATTGCCCAGGCCGGCCTCAGCCTAACAAAGTGCTGGGATTACAGGTGTGAGCCCCCAGGTCTAGCCAGTTTCTGCTCTCTTTAAGTTCACCTCAATGCTAGATGGCTATACAAACCCACTGACTGCTCTGCCTACTGGAAGTACTTAAAATCTTGGTCTGGTCTTGGCAACCTTTTCAAAGCGGTAGACTCAGGCTCCAACCACTCTCCTTTGGGGATTTGGAGAGAAAAAGGAGATAAGAAATGAATGTCCTCAGTCCTCACTACCCACCCAGCCCAGCCCAAACGTCCAAAGCAACAGGGAAAGAGTAGATGGCACAGTCCAGTGTCAATTAAAACATGCTCTTAACAAGTGAGTATTCAGATTATCCAGTCAATCACTGTCATCTTTGGAGAATGATCTCTATTTGGATTTTCCTGAAGTCTCTCTGTATGATACAAAACTAGGAGGTCACAAACGCAACAGGATATAATTCCTATATTCCACCTGCAATCACAATTGCCACATATTTTCAAGACACTGTAAGATTTTAAAACATAGTTTCTCAACCAGCCATTCTAATTTCGTCACTTTCCCCTCATCATTGTGAAAAGGGGATGTCTCACAGAGACAGCACACTTACAAATCTAAACTCTGTGGGTGTCTGGAGGTGGATCTAAACACTTGGCTGACCTCCAGCAAGGTCCCAGGCAGCGCAGGACCGAGTGCCTGGGCCCCTTTTCCACACTCAGTATACCTAGGCTTGGGCTGTCAATTCTGGCTCTTCAGCAAGACCTGTTTCGTTGACATTCTGTTTCATAATTATTACCATAGTGTCCTCTACATAATGGGCAGTAAATCAGTGACTGTATGGATGAAGCTTAGAAGTCAACATGCTTTATTTCAAGCCACTGTGCTTAGTGCTTATACTGGTAATGGTGACGAGGCACGGGGGGACAAGGGGTGGCATTGGGGATAAACCAACTGGCACAATGTTGAAAATCCCAAGTGGCCAACATTAAACAGGGACATGAAATCTTTCAAAAGATCAAATCATCTCTAAGGTATATTCCAAGCTGTAAAATAATAAGCAAAAGAAGCTTTTGGCTTCTGTTTGTCTTGGTTTGCTAACAACTGTTGTGTTAGTCTTGTCGTTCAACTAATAAATTCACACAGACCACAAATTATTAATGTTTTTTCTAATTATCCACAGGAACTACCACAATGCTGAAATAAAAACTAAGGAAGTAAATATTGCCAAACAAAATGAAATAATCACAAATCCACAGACTTGGGAAGGGATGAGATTTTAAAGAACACTCCTCAATAACCCCTAAGGCTTCCACACTACCCTACAATTCCCAAGAACACAGAGTCAACATGCCAGATACAGCCATCGGCAAAGAAATTCTACTTTGGATTAGGTCCAAAATGTTTCCCAGTCACTTTTACCCATTGGTTTTCTTTCAACTTTCCCAGCCACCCTACCCCACCCCACCCCACCCTACCTCCACGTGTGCCCTTCCCACGGTATCATATGCAGCTCCCCCTCCTGGCTGCTCCCTCTGAATGCTGGCCCAGCTGCCTCCACTCGACAAAGGGTGGTGTCCACGCTGACAGAGTGGCCCGGGTGCAGTCAGATGAGCCCAGAAACAAGCAAAACGGCCAGCAGCCCTTTCCGTCTGTCACCAAAGATCTGTCAACTGGAGCCCCCTGTTGGAGATTCACAATGCACAATAACTCAAGGCCCAGAAATTCCCAGAATAGGAATGTTCAGTTATCTAGCCTGCCATTTCCCAAACCAGCACCCCACCCCACCCCCACCACTCCTGTGTAAAAACTAGTTAACATCAAGCGATCCCAATCACTTTGGAAAATTCTGTTTTGGACATTTCCATTAACAGACTTTAAAACTTCCATTACATGGTCAGATAACCAATCGATATTTTGCTGGATATTCTTGGTAAATAGCAGTCACACTGTATTACTGACTCATATTAAGCTTGTTGGAGGCAAAATCCCCTTAATCTTATTTGAGATGTTGCTACTAAGTTGCCCTTCTGTTTGGTGTTCATGCAGCTGGTTATACAGATCAAACTGCAGGACTTCACAAGCGGGCCTATTAAAAGTCTTGTTACTAAATTTAGTCCATGGCTCTGGCCTAAACTAGGAAGTACATATGGATACACATGTTGCTTTCAATCTAAATGATCTCATTTAAAATTTACATCTCTGTAAAGTAGATGTCCTCTAGACTTTTTAAGATAAGGAAGTCAAGTCCTCCAGAGGTAATTTGCCCAAGGTCACAAGTTAGTGAAGTCAAAACTAGAGATGTGAAGTTAGGTCTTCCATAAAATTTTGATGAGCTTTGCTTTGGAAACTAAGAAAAGCAGTACTTTCCAATAACATGGAAAGTTGTGATTCAACAGTGGCTGAATCACAGTTTAAAAAACAGTTTTGAATTGGCACACACTTCCATTGTTTCAACAAGTATCTCCAAGCACCTACTTTGCTGTGTACTTTTTAGGTATGCTACTGGCCACGGGGGGCCAAGGATGAGCAAAACACTAAATGAGGTACAGACACAAACAAGACATCGGAATGCAGTGTCATAAAATAACATTTAACACAAACCTAGGCTTACCATTAATAATAACTTTTTATACTTTCACGAGACATTATAATTATCATCCAGCCCCAGTATCTAGATTGAGGGAGCTCTTATCATCATGAGTCAGTTGAAAAACGAGCCCCATTCCGATCTACACGGTTGGAAATTTCCATCCAGATGCCAGTGTAAGCAGCCTTGGGCCATAGCTTTAACTGGAGAGTTTCCTGAGGCCCCTCAGTCACCTGCTGGCCACAGGACAGAGCCTTTCTGCCTCTTTGTACTTGAATACAACAGGAAGACAAGCACTTCCTTCTCCATTAGAATTCCAGCCAGCCTTATGAACCAGGTAACACGGTTTTCACTTGAACACATATAAATAATATGTGACTGTGACTTATAAAAATTCCTCACAAGATAATGAAATCTGACCTTCCAGATTAGGAGCAAAACAATTTGACACAATGAACCCAAGAGGAAAAGAAACAAGATTCTATACACTTGAGTTCACAATCTTTTATCCTAAATACGTGTATTCTTAATGTTTGTTACAGTTGGCTAGATACGCTAAGAGAGTTCTGAAGCAGAAACCATTCCTTTCCTGACCACTCTCCCCAATCTGTCTCGCTCCCAACACGTGCCAACACACAACACACACACGTGCACATATGTACACACCATCATTTTTAAATTTATCTTGTCCCCTACTAAAACGTGAGCCCCATGAGGGCAAGGCTGTTGTCTACTTCCTTCAATGCCGCACCCCCAGGGGTTAGGACGATGTGTTTGGAACACAGAAGACGCGTAACAAATATCTGAATAAATGAGTAAGTTGGGACGGTACACTACTGAGTCCTCAGAACCCAGCTGTGCTCACAGAGGCGTGGATATGGGACTTCAAGCCTTTCCCTTTATTCTGCATCGGCTCCCTACTCCTTTCTGAAAGTGAACCAGCATCGCTGCACCAACCCGTTCCTAAGAAAAGCTCAGCTATTCCTTTCCACCAGTCGAGCAGAGCTGCCGCCAAGGATTAGCTTTCCCCAAAAAATGTTCCCTGTTACTCTCATTCCTCATCAAGCTTATTTCTAAATGTTCCTTACTATAATGCACAAGTTTCTTAAAAGTCTTGTGCAACAATATTTGTAACAGTGGAGGAAAAACAAAAACGCCCATCCAAAGGAGATTGGTTGAATAAATTATTATACAACCACATGGATGGAGCTTACGAGGCCATAAAAAAGAATGGGGACCCAGTCATAATAGTCCAAAACCAGAAAGAACCCAAAAGTCCATCCGTAGTGGAACAGATTAAAAATGTGTGGCCTATTTCAATTTCTGGAATATTACACAGCAATAGGAATAAAGAAACTGCAACTGCATGCAACCACATGAACCAATCTCTCCCAAAGGAGCCGGGCACAAAGGAGCACATGTGGTAAGATTTCAGGTCTATAAAATACAGAAACAGGCACAAGTGATCCACAGTGTGGAAGTCAGGAAAATGTTTATGCTTGGTTTGGGGAGGGTTTGCAGGCGGTGTCTGGTAATCTGATCTCTTGTTCTAGGTACTGGTTACAGAAGTATATTCATTTTGTAAAAATTCGCCTGCTTGCAAATAATCACGTAGGATTGGTGTTTACTGCTCTGCACAGTGTTCTGTAAAGAATGAGTCCACTTGTTTTGCTTATAAAGAAGTAGATTCCTACAAAAATAACAGTACATTTACTGAGTGCCAGTACCTTTCCAAATACCTGTGTGTTATCCCATTTCATCCTTGCGGTAACTGAGAGGTAGGTTGCTACCCTCATTTTAGAGACGAGGGAACTGAGGTCTGAATGAGTACTTTGACCACGGGGGCCAACATCTCACAACAGCTTTCTGTCTCCAGAGTCCAAGTTTTTAACAAATATGTTCTATCATCTCTCAAGTGCTTAATCCCCTGAATCTGCAGCTACTATTCCCACACTTGATTCCTTTTATCCTGTCTGGATCTTCACTGCCAATACTGCACACATCCCTGGCTCCAACACTCCGCTCCGACCGTGGGCAGCGATGCTCTTCACATGGTACCGTGCACTCCAAGCATTTTATAAGTTTGAAGCTCTAATGAGAACCATGAATTTTTGTATTCCAAATCTGCTTAAAATGTTGGACACTCATACTATTTGGAGATATTAAGACACATTTAAGAAAGAAAATAAAGCTTTTTTTTAAGATGTAGGGAATTTTTTGGCAACAAATTGATACCCATTGTCACAACTATTTACATGTTTTGAAGCAATTACGTGACAATTTTCTCACAAAAAGTGTTTAAAGAAAATGAGGGGGTAGGGGACACACACACACACACACACATTAGCAGAGTAAAGCATCCCAAAAATTATTTTAGGGGAAAAATTCAATTTGATGAAATCTTTTGCTTAACCTAGTCTTTCCCATTTGAGGTAGAAAAAGAAACTTAATCACAGGTTATGTTTTCCACCCTCCCTAAATATTCCTAACTATTAAATAAAAATCCAAGTAGTAAAAATTAATAGTTACGAAGTACCCTGTAAACATTCCCATTGAGGTGTTAGTCTACTGTCTGTTAAATTATTAAACTAGGCCGGGCGCAGGGGCTCACGCCTGTAATCCTAGCCCTCTGGGAGGCTGAGGTGGGAGGACTGCTTGAGCTCAGGAGTTCGAGACCGGCCTGAGCAAGAGCGAGACCCCGTCTCTACCAAAAAACAGAAAGGGAAAGGGAAAGGGAAAGGGAAAGGGAAAGGGAAAGGGAAAGGGAAAGGGAAAGGGAGAAAGAAAAATTAGCCAAACAACTAAAAATAGAAAAAAATTAGCCGGGCATGGTGGCACATGCCTGTAGTCCCAGCCACTCAGGAGGCTGATGCCACGGCACTCTAGCCCAGGCAACAGAGTGAGACTCGGTCTCAAAAAAAAAAAAATTATTAAACTATACACGAGATTAGGCATGAAAAAGCTGTCTGAAGAGATATTAACTGCCTGAGTAGCACATGGTAATCGTTTAACTGGTCTAAGCTCCAATTTTGTTTCCCTCAAAATTTTTAATAACATGAGGACCAACTACCAACCCTCAGAAGGACCAATATCCAGACCCACGTACCCACCAGAGGGGCTCAGCAAACAAAGATGCCCAAATTTTATACCACATAACCTGAATGAAACCCTGGGTCAGAGAAAACTAAGAATTACCTTTTTGGTGCTATTAGCACTGAATGTTGGCATCTGCCAAAACACACCCTCCCCCCAGCTCAGGGAAGGTCGTCTAATGAGAATGGGCCAGAGGCACACAGCCAGCAGAGCAACACTGCTCTCTGCAGCTGACACTAGACAGTGCTCTGCCCACCTCCTGGTCCTGACCTCTCCCCTTCCACACCCGCCCTGTTCTGCCTGGTGATGCTAGCCTCCTGCCCCCGCGGACACACTCCCCGAATGCGCTCTGGCAACTCCTGCTCATACTGAGCTTTAATGTCACTCTTCTTAGCTTCTCCTGATATCATCCCAACCCGAAGATTAGAACTGTCCACTCCTATCTTTGGCCTCTTTCCCAACTAATATTCTTCTATCCATGCCACCTATAAATCGGAGCATGTCTCTTCCAACAAGCTTGTAAGCTCCTTAAAAGTACAGACTGTCTTATTATTTTCTTCATCTACAATGTCTGATGAATAGCAGGCATTAAACTCTTTATTACATTAATAAATTACCGCTTAGCACACAGCATGCTGTTATGGCCATTTGGTGGAGGTGCCTTGTTTTTTCAAGTTAGAAGTACACAGGTTTTTCTGTAACTGCCCAAGAAAGATTCTGTAAGCCAGAAAAGGGACAGTGAAACTGATACTTTACTAACTTTGCTGGTGTAAGTGTAAATTGGTATAACCCTTTGGGAAAACGACTTGCAAATTCAACAAAGAGCCTCATACCTTGTGATCTAGCAATTTCAAGGAAATTATCCCAAACATGAGGACATTCTATGCACAAAGTTTTTTATTACATTATTTCTAAAAGCAAAATCTTGGGAAATAACTCAAAATCAAGAATATAACAGCTAAGTAAACTGTGATACAAAACTTGATATAATCTGATATAGCTTTAAAAGTAAAAACTATAAAACCTTATAAACAGAACAAATGGGTAATATTTAGCATAGACTATCATATTTTTAACAACATGAATAAAGTTCTATCACAATAACTATTGCCAAAGAATAAGAACACATATAAAGGCTAAAAAAGACTAGAAGCAAATTTACCAATAAGCCTGGAGATTAGAGGATAACAGTGATGTGAGCTGACTTCTTTCCTTCTTTACTCTGTTTTATCAATTTTCTCTACGATAGTTTGTTGTTGTTTTATTTTATTTACTTATTTTTTTAAGAGATGCAGTCTTGATATGTTGCCCAGGCTGGCCTCCAACTCCAGCGATCCTCCCGCTTCGGCCTCCCGAGTAGCCGGGACTACAGGTGCATATCGACACAGCCAGTTTTGTTGTTGTAATGTTAATACAGAACAGAGAAAAAAAATAAAGGACTCTGCCAGCCAGCCTGAATTTATCTAACATCATCATCAACATTAACAAACATTCTCCATTCCATTTTTTGTTCTGGGGGCAGGAGGTGTATGAAGTGTGCGATCTCCACATCAACATCCTGTTCTGGAATGGCTGCCGATAACGGCTGCCACGTTCGCCTCAAGTCCTCCCGACCTTGAAGTCCAGAAGAGGTTCTTAGAACCAGAATGGTCTATGGAAACCAAGGATTTGTGTATTGAAAAGGGGCTCTAGTTTTCCCTCTCTTGGGAAAAAGCACACATCTATACGGCACAAACAGACACGATGGGAAAGATAAGAAATTTCTCATAAAAATCTTCCTTCTAGGGGAAAAGGGCAGGGGGGGAATCCTGGGCCAAAAAGGCCAACAACACTATTGAGTCATGTCCCTGACTAACTCCATGACTCTCTGGACCTCAGCTGCCTTGTCTGTAAAAGGACATTACTGAACTAGATACGGTTTTCTTAACCTTTTCAACCAAGCCCTGGCCACCCCCCTGACCACTGATTGTACAGGAGACCTACAAACACCTACCAGACTCACTTCGTTGTATCACAAAAAAGTTTCCTAAATAAAAAATGTTACTAATTTATATTTACACTGAATGTCTTCCAAATATAAAATTACATAATACTGAACGAGCTTATACAAATTATACAAACCCCTGGGAATTCTGATTCCTCTCCCTTTCCCTTGGACCTTGAGAATCACTAGACTGCAAAGCCTCTTGCAACTCAAAATCCCACAATTATAAATTCCCGGCGTCCTCCTCTATTCATTTTAGAAAAACTGGCTTACAAACACCTTGGGTTTACAATTCTTTGCCTCCTTTCTTCTCCTTTCCATAGGGTGTTTGGGTTTCTGGCTGTCCTTCACTGCTGGCCTTCCTTTCCAGGGTGATGATGCTCTAGCCCCTGCATGACAGAGCTGGCAACTGGAGCCCAAATCCAATGGAAAAGCTCATTGTTGTAGCCACCGCCTTCTCCTTACACACTGGTCAGGAAGCTATACTGCAGCTACTCAGGGCGAACATGGGCTGTAAAAGGACATCTCATTCTCTTTCCTCTCTTACCATGCTAAAAAAAAAAAAAAATATGCACTTTTAATGTTTGCCCCCTTGGTCTCCTGTTAAGTTCCTCTTGATGGGTTAATTTTTTTTTTTTTTTGAGATAGGGGTCTCATTATGTTACCCTGGCTGAACATGAACTGGGCACAGGCGATCCTCCAGCTGTGACCTCCCAAAGTGCTGGGATTACAGGCACAAGCCACCTCACCCAGCTGAGTGATTTAAAAGAACGCAATTCTATAGCAAACAGTTGAATTTCTTCAACTTTGAAATGCTATCTGCCTTCATTTAAGTTTCTTCTAACCCTCTGCAAACATATAACATAAAAAAGTTGTTTGTCTAAATGATTCAAAAGACTAATGAATGTTGGTGAGGATATGCTGGAAAGGGTATCCTATATCTTGTTGATGGAAATATCAGTTGGTATAACCTCTAGAGGGCAACTTAGTAATATTAATAGATCAGTCTCTTTAACCCAACAGCTCCTACTTTCAAGTATTTACCCTAAAGAAATAATTGGACAAATAACAATTGTGTTCAAGGATGTTTATTTCATTACTGTTAAGCAAAGCTGCAAACCTATTGAAATGTGCAAGAAAAGAGACTAGGAAAAATAAATTATGGCAAAGTCATCCAATGGCACACTAAGCAATCATTAAAAAATAGTTACTATTTTAGAAGAACCCACAATTTATTTAATTAAAAAAATCATACTGTATAACAATGTATATAATTGTGTTTTAAAAAGACAGGAAAATATACACAAAAAACAGTTTTAGAAATTATCTATCAAGATGTTCACAGTGTTTGTCTCTGCCTAGTAGAATCAGGTCATCTGCACTTTGACACAATGCAGCATTTCCATGATCTTCAGAAAAATCCTGTATGATAATGGAGTTAGTTCTCTGTTCCAACAGTTAAAAACTGCAATAAGCAAATCTGTTAAAATTAACTGACCCAAAATTTCAAAGTTTCCAGAGTTACTGAGAACCCCCTTTTTCACATAGCATCCATTTAATATCTATGAACACACTTTAGGAATGCTGTCTTAGGAAATGGTTTTTTTTTTCCTTTCTTTTCATTTTTTTAAACAATGATCATACATTTTTTCGGGGGTGAGGGAGGCCCTAAAAAAACACAACCAACCTTTTGCCTTATTATGGGATTCCACCCTTTCACTGCTCCAGACCCAAATAACTTCCCTAATCCCAAACCATTATTCCACTTTAACCTACAACCAAATGATTCATAACGATCCTAAAACTTCTGGTGCTTCTAGCTTTAACTTTACCAGGCAAGTTTCCTCTATCTAGCCTTCCATCCAAACGTATTCTTCCACACCCTGTTCTTTGGTCTCCCTCCTGATCCTCTTTCCGAAAGATTATTCTTCATGTCCAGAGGGGATGATATAGTTTAATCACATTATTGTTAGCCTGGAAGATTATAACAGACTAATGGGGTTATCTACTCTGGGAATTAAAGTATTTCCAAGAGGGCATCATTCCAGTTGATAGTAACACCCAAATTGTCAGACGCATGAAATCAGAGCCATGCTTTCCACAGAGAGGCAAAAGACATCACAGAAGGCACTGGAAAATTTCTAGCCTTCAAGGCATAAATACTTAGCAGAACAAGGTCTTCCCTTAACGCCTTGCGGATATGAAACCCTTTTTTCCCTCTGGATGGCTTGTCTTTAGCAAAGGTCAGCTTGCAGTTCTAGAAAGGGGTTCTCTGAATGCTGGACAATTTTTTTTGTCAACTGGTATATCATTCTGTCTTTCCCTTGATCCTAAATAATCAGACGTTTAACTTTTCTCTCTTTAGCTAAGTGAGGTCCACATGTTAATTCAAGACCCACCAAGGCCACAGAACAGAAGGGCCAACCTACTCTACAAGGAAATGCTGGAACAGCAAAATGATTGATCAAAATTTGTGAGGCTATACTCTGGAACATTAAAAACAAATTCTTCCCACAGACTGCTTAATTGCAAAGGGGAAAATGTACATTTACTATGAAAAGATCAGACAGATACCACTTAACCAAGGGATCAAACTAGGTGCCACAAGTTTGATCCCGTGGACAAACTAATACTACCCTCTGAGTAGCCCTGCCAAAAACTTTCAACTTAAATCTAATCAAGCTCTTAGAACCATCTTCTGGTTTACAAAAATACAGAGGATTAAGAAATACATCAAAATGACACTAGGCAATTCCAGAATGTGAGACATCCTACAAAACAACTGGCCTGGACTATTTTTCAAAAAAGTTACTGTAATAGCAGGGGTGGGAGGTGCACAGGGGGGAAGGCTACCATAGACTAAGAAACCAAATATAGTATGTTATTTTGGGGACAGGGGCAGCTACAAATAACATTTTTAGAACCACTGTGAAAATCTGGATACGGACTGGATATTAGAAGATATTATGATGATGAAAGCATTATTAATTTTCTTAGTTGCAATAATAGTACTGTGGTTATAGAGGACAATATAATTTTTTTAATAGATACATGCTGAAATATTAAGAGGTTGCTTTGATATCTATCAACAATTTAATTTCACATGGCTCAGGGGGAAAAAATAGAGCCAGAGTTCAAACAAAGCAAAACAGTAATAATTGTTGACTGCAGATGGAAGGTGGTATGTTCACTGTGTCATCCTTTTAACTTTTCTGTATGTTCAAATTTTTTCATAAAAAAATTGTGAGAGAATTTTGGTTTTAGATGTATCCAAATTGCCAACTAAACCTAAATCAAAGTACACTAACTCTAAAAATCCTGTAAATGGGTCAAGAATTGTCATCCAGGAGATAAAGACCCTAGTAACGTTCACATAAGAAATTTATTACAATAACAATTAGCAATGTTCACATAAGAAGTTAACATATGTTTACATAAGAAGTAGCTATTCCATGCCCCTGAAATAGTCATTATTTGGTTTTTGGAATCAAAATTACATTTACTGTTTACCTAGAATTTCACAGGAGAGCTAAAAGAAATTACAAATAAATCCTCCTGTTGCTCTCTCACTAAGTCTTTGAATGGCTTCCCACCTCATTCAAGGTCAAGTCCAATTTCCTCATGTTTAGCATGACTCAGTAGAGTCCATAAAACCTGGCCTCTGCCTCTGCAATCTCAGTTCTTGCCACTCCCAACGCTGGCTATAATGGACTACTTGCAGCTCTCTGAAACCAGCCAAGATCTCAGACAATGCCGCTCCTACTGCCTAACCTCAAAGACACAAAACCCAAGATTTCACAAAGGAAAAATTCCTGGGGAAAATTACCTATGATAACAAAAGCAAGGGCTCAGGAAGAAAAACGGAGGGAGGATAAAAGAAAAGGTCCCAGCGAAGACCAGACCAAGCCGTGCCTCCCTTCCCTTCACATGTCCGCAGTCCTGCCGGTGGCTTGCCCGGGGGCTCTCTTCAATAATGTTTGTAGGCTCACCAAAAAACAAATTACTAATTCCTGAGATTGGTATTGCTCTCAGACAAGAATCAATCCCCAGGCCTGCACATCCCACGATCAAAACAACCAAGGGGTTCAGAGTTAAAACTCAGTGACCCCAAAAACCTTATGATACTGATCCTATGCTGGCAACCATATAGCTCTGAAATGCAACAAAAATTAAATTACGGTGTTCGGTAATACATTTACACTTTATTTTTAAATATTAACAAGAATGCCAGAGGGAGCAAGTTTATCAAGGGATAACAGTACCTCCAACCTAGTTCACTCAGAGGCCAATTAACATTTCCCACCATGCCCAACAACCAGACTCTCTGGGTGTTGCAAGTTGCTTATGACCCTGTGGATTTATCAGCAGATGCCTGTGGCCCAGAACCTATTTCGATCAATGCACAAGGGGTTCCATGTGCAGGAAGGCAACACCTGAGCTATTATAATCACCAGGCAAACCTAGTACATGTTCTTTTGCTTCTTTTGCCGTCTGAAGATCCAAAACCTAACCTGGCTATTTGATTTTTCCTCTCTTCTCACCTTGGTTTTCCCCTCTCACAGTTATTTTTAAAATCAGCAAATGCCTAACATTTGAAAACTGTGAGTAGCCATCTGTGCTTTTCACAATTAGATCACTGTTAAAAAGGAGCAAAATTTTTAGCTCTAGACTTTACTTCATCAAACTGGCAAATCAGTAAAGGTGATTCAATCTTTACAGCAGGGTTGCTGCACTATGGGGCTACTCTGTACCTAATTGTTGGATTCAGACAACCTCAGTCTTTAAGTTAGCGTGTTTATTACTGTAACTCCTCCACCCCAACCTAGCATGGCATTTTCTGGATCCCTGTCCCTAAAATGACTCAGTCTACTGATGAGGTAACTGACAAATCCTTAAGGGATTAAAATATTACCAGGTAAAAAGTGAATTTAAAATATACATATATATGTATATAGTTATAGGAAAGCTGTTAACTGTATCATGAATAAAAGAAAAATTAACCTGAAAGAAAAGAAAAATGATCAAATAGCACCAATTACAACCTTCTAACCCAAACTATCCCTCTTAAATGAATCCACAGAAAGACTTCCTTGAAGTGTCTCTTGCTAATTGGTGGTTAGAGCACCACACACTCAAGAAAATGACGCTCACAGCAGGACACTAATACTAAGGAATCTTGTGAGATTATGTCTGCATTTGCACTAAATAATTTACACTGGGAGCAGTAATACAAGCAGAGATGAACGAAGTTAAGCTATTGACTGAAGACTGTACTAACTCTATCTAAAATAGAGAAGAATAAATGAGTACCTTCAAGACTCAGCTCAAGATGTACCTGCCATGATCTCTTTCCTCTTTTAAAAAAGCCCGTTGTTCTTGGTTATTGTGCAGAGGCTGTGATGCTGTGACAGCCCCTCGGAACTTGGACGAGAGCAGGTACACACAAACCAGATGGAAGCCCGAGGAAGGAAGAGAGGCGCAGCTGCAGAGAAGACGGACAGCTGCCTGTCTGGCCCATGGTGGGTGGGGAGGGAATGAAACTAGAAAGCGAAAGTTTTCACTATTTGAAAGAACAAGCTTAAATGCCACGCATCCTCTGCGTTTAAGATGACTAGTCCCTGCTGTTTTCTGGGGAGTAACGAAGGGGAGTCATCCTAAATGTAGGAAATTACTTATAAAATCATTCCAAAACTATGGGATTGATACATTCCAATACCACCCTCTCATGCGTGTGCCTGTATTTTTATGAGTTTGTGTGCTTACCCTTTTTTTCCCTGTTTAAAAATTTTAATAGATTTAGGAGGTACGAGTTGAATTCTGTTACATGTACTATATTGTACAGTGGTGAAGTCCGGCTTTTAGTGTGCCCTTAGTGTGCTTATCTTTTAAACGGCATTGTATTTTTGCTGACTTCTTTGTTCCTTGGGGTATTTCTGCAGCCTTCCTCAGAAGAACTTTAGGGTATTAGTCAGAGAGCACTACGACTTGTTAGTGGCATCCGGTGGCATGGGCTGGAAAGGGAACCAACCACAGGATGTCAGAGCTGTCAATAACCACACCACCTGTGGTGCGACAGTGACCCACAAACAAACATCTTCAGTACGAGACGTCTTGAAGTAACCTCCCTCCCAAAACTCTAGCCGTAACACTACAGAAAATGAGCCTGATGAAGTGCTTATAACCTCCTCCCACCTGCACGGCCCACCCCCAGTGCCACGCCCCCTTCTCCAGCCTTCCCAAAGCTGCGTTTCCAGGACAGCAAGTCTTTAACCCACTGACAACTTCAGCATTGGCTAAAGCTTACTATTTTTATTTTTTTATCCCCTTTCACACTATTAAGACTGTAAATACACCAAATGCTAGGTGCAAACATTTGTTGGTAATTATGTTAAAGTAAGGCTTTTTAAGAACGAGTGGTAAAACGAATAAAAATGAAAACCTGATTCTATTCAATCTATTTCTGAAGTGGAACTGTCTGCATACGGAAAGAACAGAAATTGTTTTCTTATGCAGCTGAATGGCTAAAACACAAATTGTATATAGTCACAGTGCAACATAAAGAAAGGGTCAGACTCTCCAAAATTACATCTGTATTTGGCTGAAGTGACGGTGAAATATCCTTATAAATCAAATGTTAGCACGTGCTCTAAAAGACACGTTCCACTTTAGGATCAAGGGTAAACAAACTTTATTTTTTCAGAGCAGAGGAGAATGGAAAGGTGGAGAATCAGATGACACAGGAAGTGGGCCTAGATCTCACCCCTCCTGATACGGCAATCAGACACAGCCTAGGAGTCCTGGACTAAATTGAAAGATCAAGGTCAACTTGGTTACTAATTTCCCAGAGGCGGCCCAAGGGAATCAAAATAGAAAAGCAAAACCAACCCTGGAACTCAGAAAGGATTAGCCACATGCCATGGCATTATTTATAGTCCAGGACAGGTGAGCAATAATTTGGCTGGACAAGAATTTAGGCCCTTTCCTGAGTTTACTCACCTACTATTCTAAGAATGGAGATGTCTTCCTATTGTAGCCACAAGACAGACACCAGCCCCTTTGTCAGGCTGCTTTAGCACCAGAATTGAGTAGTTGCTACAGA
Source organism: Lepilemur ruficaudatus (assembly GCA_963574885.1). Lineage (NCBI taxonomy): Eukaryota > Metazoa > Chordata > Mammalia > Primates > Lepilemuridae > Lepilemur > Lepilemur ruficaudatus. Next base: position 25 of record CAUYRT010087664.1, on the reverse strand, counting down.
CTGCAAAGTCTAAAACACATTTACA
>CAUYRT010087660.1:0-20943 GCA_963574885.1 Lepilemur ruficaudatus | reverse complement strand
CCCTTTTGGGTAGATGCCTAAGAATGCTATTGCTGGATCAAATGGTAATTCTATTTTTAGCTCTTTGAGGAATCTCCAAATTCTTTTCCACAGAGGTTGCACTAATTTGCAGTCCCACCAGCAGTGTAAGAGTGTTCCTGTCTCTCCACAACCTCACCAGCACTTGTTGTTTTGGGATTTTTTGATAGAGGCCAATCTCACAGGGGTTAGGTGGTATCTCATTGTGGTTTTGATTTACATTTCTCTAATGATGAGAGAAGTTGAACATATTTTTAAATAAAAATTTCAAGGGAAAATGTAATTTTAAACAGATATTTAGATAATGATTAAGTATTATGCAGACATTTAGATTGCTAAATATTTAAGCAAATCTTTAGCTATCTAAATATTAGATATTAAAAATGCTAAAAGATTATATATTATTTTAGAAATCTAATAAACATGAAAATTAGTAACAATAAAAACTAGCAAATATTTAATGCAATTAGATTTTATATTACTATATGATTAATTTATATTTTCAGTTCTGAACCTGAAAATACGTAGGCCTTAAGATAGAAACATAAACAGTACAGCATAGAAATATGTTAACAAAACAATGTATTTAATATGAAAAATACTTCTTAATATTTCCTAATACTTTTCAGAAATTTGAATTTATATACTTGCAGATTTCCAATAAAGAGAAATAAGCTCATCAGAATTTTGAAAAATAAAATTCTGAGAATAGATTACATTTTCATTAATGAACCTGGGAATAACTGAAAATATTGAAAACAAGCAGTTCTGATAAGAATCTGATAAAATTCAAGGTTTCAAACTCTTTTAGAGCAACTATAATTTGTGACAAACTTTATGGAGACTAATTCTTTCTGTTTTTGTTTTTTTAATGGAAATACTGCTCGTGATAGTTTCCTTGCAAGGATCTTGATGCAAGCTGAAATATTCCTGAGTGATGCCTTTTATAACATAATACAGAAAAAATCACTATTTGCAGAATAAGTTTCTTGGAGTCGTAATTTATCAGGTTAATACTTGTCATAAACTAGAATATTTTACCTTCCTTTTTAGATACCATTAAATTTAGCTTCTACACAGCCAAAGAAACTATCATTACAGTGAATAGACAACCTACAGGAGAAAACATTTGCATGCTATACTTTGGACAAAGGGCCAGTAACTAGAATCTATAATATATAAAACTCAGGAAAATCAGTAAGAAAAAAGCAAATAACTCCATTAAAAAGTGGGCAAAGGAAATGAACAGAAACTTTTCAAAAGAAGATATACTAGTGGCCAAGAAATATATGAAAAAATGTACAACATCTCTAATAATCAGAGAAATGCAAATCAAAACCACAGAGAGATATCACTTAATTTTAGTGAGAATGGCTTTTACCCCAAAACACTGTGGAGATAAGGACACTCGTACACTGCTGGTGGTACTGCAATCCAGTACAACCTCTATGGAAAGTAACATAAAGATACCTCAGAGAAGTAAAAGTAGAACTATCATTTTATCCAGCAGTCCCTCTACTGAGCATATATCCAAAGGAAAAAAAGACATTCTATAATAAAGACACTTGTACTAGAATGTTTATAGCAGCACAATTGCAAAGATGTAGAGACAACCCAAGTGCCCATCAATATCTGGGTGGATTAGTAAAATGTGGTATATGTATACCATGGACTTCTACTCAGCCACAAAAATCAATGATGATCTAGCACCTCCTGTATTATCCTGGATGAAGCTGGAGCAAATTCTACTAAGTGAAATATTATAAGAATGGAAAAACAAGCACACATATATTCACCAACAAATTGGTACTAACCGATCAACACTTATGCTTTAAACACTTTTTAAATCTATTTTTAAAAATCTCTACTTTAAAAACAATCAAGAAGCAAATAAATGTCCAATAACAGTCATTATAATGAAGCATTTGTAGCATCCTTTTTTCAAGGATTTAAAAACATGCTCAGAGAGAATGTTGGGAGTTACTCTGCTTTCAGCTGGAGAGGTTTTTTTTACATTCTAGCTAGAAAACTATTTCTACAGTGTAACCATTCTCAGTGTAGCTGCCAAATGATTGTGGTTACATAAGTGGCTCTAGGTACGGCTACCTGAAAAAACATCAAGCTAAGCCTACCCAAAAATGTTGACCCACAGAATCATGATTAAATAAAGCACTTGTTATTTAAGCCACTAAGTTTTGAGGTGATTTCTTATGCATTAGTAGATACTCATACAATGGGATACTGGGATCACACTGGTTAATCTCTCTTATATTCCACAATCTCTTCCAGTAAGATATAATGATGCTATGTGTAAATAAAACCAGCCTCATATACTGTCAAATGTCTTAACTTGTTCTTTAATTTAGTGATACAAGGTACCAACTTTATAGAGGAGGACCTTTGTACCAACATTCCCTCCTGAACTAATGGTCTCTAAAACATCAATTGCATCATCATAAACCTGAAAGGAGGCATGGTGTTCATTTCATTTTAAAAAAAGGAACAAGGGATGGGCTGAGAGAGGGAAATATGGAAGCTTGTCAACTGAGTTCCACATTACCAGCAATTTGAAACTTGGCTCATCCTGCAAAATGGTAAATTCTGTTGACTGTCTCACTCTCTCTTAAATTATTCTTAAAAATGCATGGAGATATCACTTATCTCCAGTGAGAATGGCCTTTATTAAAAAGTTCCAAAACAATAAATGTTGGCATGGATGCAGAGAGATAGGAACACTCCTACACTGCTGGTGAGACTGCAAACTAGTGCAACCTCTGTGGAAAGCAATATGGAGATACCTTAAAGACATACAAGTAGATCTACCATTTGATCCAGCAATCCCATTACTGGGCATCTACCCAAAAGAACAAAACACACCCTATAAAAAAGACACCTGCACTCGAATGTTTATAGCATCACAATTCACAGTTGCAAAGTTGTGGAAACAACCCAAGTGCCCATCAATACATGAGTGGATTAATAAAATGTGGTATATGTATACCATGGAGTACTATTCAGCTATAAGAAACAATGGTGATATAGCACCTCTTGTATTTTCCTGGATAGAACTGGAACCCATTTTACTAAGTGAAGTATCCCAAGAATGGATAAACAAGCACCACATGTACTCACCAGGAAATTGGTATTATCTGATCAACACCTAAGTGGACATATAGGAATAACATTTATCTGGCGTCGGGCAGATGGGAGGGGGGAGGAGGGGATGGGTATATACATACATAATGAGTGCAATGTGCACCATCTGGGGGATGGTCATGCTTGAAGCTCTGACTCCAGGGGGAAGGGGGAGAAGACAACACATGTAACCCAAACATTTGTACCCCCATAATATGCTGAAATAAAATTAAAAAAAAATAAATCTTATACTGAAGTTTAATATATAAAAAGATAAAAGAAGAGGGACTCTGAAATGTGGTGCAGGGCTTGGTGTGCTGCTTGCCTGGCCTCTCTGTACTTGTTTAGCCACATACTAGCAGCCCCTAAAGCACATCTGTGCAGATCTCTTGGGTTCCTTGGAACACAATTTGGAAACTACTGAGTTCACGTTCTAGCTCTAACACTGTCCATGTACCCACAGATAATTACAAACTCTCTAAGCCTCAGTTTCTTTTCTTTCTTTTTCTTTTTCTTTTTTTTTTTTTTTTTGAGACGGAGTCTTACTTTGTTGCCCAGGCTGGAGTGCCATGGCATCAGCCTAGCTCACAGCAACCTCAAACTCCTGGGCTCAAGCGATCCTCCAGCCTCAGCCTCCCAAGTAGCTAGGACTACAGGCATGTGCCACTATGCCCAGCTAATTTTTTCTATATATTTTTAGTTGGCCAATTAATTTCTTTCTATTTTTAGTAGAGACGGGGTCTCGCTCTTGCTCAGGCTGGTTTCAAACTCCTGTCCTGACATTGAGTGATCCGCCCGCTTCGGTCTCCCAGAGTGCTAGGATTATAGGCATGAGCTACCACCCCCGGCCTAAGCCTCAGTTTCTTGAGATGATACATATGAGAAAGGCCTTAAGAAACTTTAAAGCTTTCTATAAATTTGAAGAATTTAAACTTCTCAAACCATGAGCTAAACTGACTATATTACACAATCTTAACAGTTTTATATCATACAATATTATTGACTGTGAAAGCATTCTATATTTTAAAATCCAGATTTATTTAAAATAAAGGAATATAAATGTCATTCAGTTCTGGGAATCTCAGGCCCTGTGCCTTGTTGCTTGTACTTATAACTTTCTAATCTCCATGTGGGGGGCAATAAAGGATAATGATTAAGAGTACATGCTTTCGAGTTGGGTAGACCTGATTCGAAGGCCAGCTTCACCACGTGGTGTGCAAACTTGGGTAAGTTAACCTCTCCAAGCCTCAATTTCTTCATCTTGAAAATGAAAACAACATTACCTGGTTTTCAGTTGCTGCTGGATTGAAGGAGATAATCTGAACAATGTATTGTTTTTCTTAGTATGCCCTCACAGTACACTTCTCAAAGTCAGCAAATGAAAAATGCTTATCAAATTAAAACAGATTTCCTGCAACCAGAAATTCACCATATAAAGAATAAACTCAAGTCAATTTTCCCTTTTTCTAATTGGAATGTTCACCTTCTATCAGAAATATATTAATAACTAATCATGAGCTATTTCTCATAAAAGTTGAAGCTTGAGTATAATTTTAAGAAAGATGCTAATTATTTCTAGATATAATTAGACATAAAATCATTCTCAAATTGAAAAGAGAAACTATGCCATATTTAAAATTATAAATATAAACATACGTATAAATCCTTAAAAGAATACTTCTTTGCCATATAAAATTAAGCAAATGATGCAAAAGGTGTTGGAGTTGAGATATAAGAGTTAACAAAACAGGAAAGTAAACACTATGCTCGTTTTTAAAAAGGTAGTATAAGCCCAGGTATGGTGGCTCACACCTGTAATCCTAGGACTCTGGGAGACCAAGGCAGGAGGATTGCTTGAGCTCAGGAGTTAAAGACCAGCCTGAGCAAGAACAAGACCCAGTCTCTACTAAAAATAGAAAAATTTGCTGGGTGTGGTGGTGTGTGCCTATCATCCCAGCTACTGAGGAGGCTGAGGCAGGAGGATCACTTGAGCCCAGGGTTTGAGCTTGCAGTGAGCTATGATGATGCCACTGCACTCTAGCTGGCAACAGAGTGAGACTCTGTCTCCAAAAAAAAAGGTAGTATATGTACCAATATGGAAAGATGCTCAAGATACATATAGGTGAAAAAAGCGCAAATTGTAGAAGAGTATGTATGGTATAATGCCATCTGTGCTTGTGTGCTTTTAAAGGTACACAAACAAATTTGTGCACAGAAAATTTTTCAAGGATTATTCAATCTTAATCACAAAGGCTGGGTGTGGTGGCTCACGCCTATAATCCTAGCACTCTGGGAGGCTGAGGCAGGAGGATCACTTGAGGTCAAGAGTTTGAGACCAGCCTCAGCAAGAGCAAGACCCTGTCTTTACTAAAAATAGAAAGAAATCAGCCCAGCAACTAAAAACAGAAAAAAATTAGCCAAAAGTGGTGGTGCATGCCTGTAGTCCCACCTACTCAGGAGGCTGAGGCAGGAGGATTCCTTCAGCCCAGGAGTTTGAGGTTGCTGTGAGCTAGGTTGACACCCTGGTACTCTAGCCCAGGCAATAGATCAAGATTCTGTCTCAAAAAAAAAAAAAAAAGAAAAAAAGAAAAAAAAAAGAATCTTAATCACATCCTGTAATAATATAATTAAGAAAGCCAAATCCTTATTAATTTAATATTTCACAGCGTGGAAACTAAAATGATACTTTTTAAAAAAGTATATTAAAATAGAACAATGGTAGATTTAAACTCCAAAGTGGCACTAAGACATTATCCAAAGATTTGATAAAGGTTATGACAAAAATAAATTTCTCTTAAATGGTGTATCAGGGAACTTCAAGTAGTTCATAAAATATTTGCTCACATATACAAATGACATTTAAAAAATATTTCCAAAATGCTAAGTGTACGAGTTACTTTGACATATACACTAAAAATTTAACTGGAGAAATCACCGATTTATATTAACATTAGGAAAACATTATTTCTATTACCTTTTGCTTTAATTAAATGTGTACAACCACATGAAGAACTGATATACTTTTGAGTTCTTTACAAGTGACTAAAGTGACTTTGGTATAGTGACACCATACCCTCATAAGCTGCTTTCCCAATTCTCTTAACAGTTGCACAGAACATTAAGTGCTTGAATTTAAAACCAAGACAGAGGAAATATGCCTCCCCACCCCTGCAGAAAATTCCCCCAAATGGACTTTTAGGTAAATAAAATAGGTTTAAATATATAAAATCTTTATTTATATTAGAAAACATACAGATTTTCTCTTATGTTCAAAGAGGTCAAAATGATATCTACCATCATATTAAATTTTATAAAATAAATACACAACTACCATTTTACCTAGGAGTGTCTTTACTTGCAACATTAATATTAAATAACATTTTCTTATGCAAGAACAATGGACTAGAATATAGATGTAGATACTAGTCCTGGCTCTGCCACTTACTAGCTGAAAACTGTGGGCAAGTTGCTTAATAAACTTAAGTTTCCCCATCTATAAAACAAGATAGCTTCACCAGATTGCCTTTAAGGATCCTTTTTCAAGTATAGAAGTTTTACTTGCTTTACAAGAGTGAAAAAATATCAAGTAAGAGACACTGTTTTATTTGCTGATTAAATAGATGAATGAACAATTATTTCCCTCTGGTGGGCAATGTGTTCCAGCAGAAATAACAGAATTTATAGTGAGGAAATCTGAATTACAGTACTGATTCAACAAATAAATTACTGACTTTGGCCTCAATATGTCATTTATTCTTTCTGAGACTCCATGTTTTCATCTGTAGAATAGGAGCAATGATATTATTTACCTTACCAAACTGAAAAGCTATTCCACTGATCAACTGAGGTAACATGAAAATACCTTGAAACTTCTAAGTACTATAGTTTTAAGTAAAAATTCTTTTAAATTTAGAGCTAATCTCCATAATTTTTTGACATACAAAGTGCTATAATAATGTATTCAACTTGGTAAGTATGAAGAAAAGTATATACCCACAAAACCATAACCACAGTCAAAGCCATAAACATATCTATCACCTCTAACAATGTCCTCCCACCTTTATTATTATTTTGTGATAAGAATACTTAATATAAGATCTACCCTCTTAGTACATTTTTAGGTATACAACACAATATTATTAACAATAGGCACTATGCTATACAGTAGATCTCTAGGATTAAATTATCTTGCCTAACTGAAACTTTGTGCCCTTTGACCAATACCTCATTTCCTCCTCTCCCCACCCCCTATAAATAATCATTGTACTCCTGGCTTCTATGAGTTTGAGTATTTTAGATTCCTCATATAAATGGGATCACATCGTATTTGTCTTTCTGTGTTTGGCTATTTTACTTAGCATAATGCCCTCCAGGTTCATGTATGTTATTGCAAATGGCAGGATTTCCTTTTTCTAAGGCTGAATAATATTCCATTGTATTTATATACCACATTTTCTTTATCCATTCTTCTCCCTATGGACATTTATGTTGCTTCCATGTCTTTGCTATTGTGAATAATGATTACAATGAATATGGGAGTTCAGATATCTCTTCAAGATCCTGATTTCAATTCCTTTGGATATACACCCAGAAGTGAAATTGCTGGGATCACATCGTAGTTCTATTTTTAATTTTGTGAAGAACCTCTACATTGTTTTCAATAGTGAGTGTACCAATTTATATTCCCAATAAGAACATACAAGGATTCCCCTTTCTCCACATCCTCACCGACACTTAGTGTCTTTTTTAAAATAATAACCATCCTAACAAGTGTGAAGTGCTATCTCATGGTGGTTTTGATTTGCATTTCCCAGATGATTAGTGACATTGAGCACCTTTTCATATACCTGTTGGACATTGGCTGATTCCTAATTGCTCTCTGACAGAAAAGAATGCTAAAACAAGAGACAGTTTAATTTTATATAGAATTATTTAAATTGTATATGCCTGCTCTCTACCAGAGGTTTATTAAAAGAGGATAGTTTATTAAACTACACTATTTCCTTTAAGGTTTCTACTTGGAGAGGTTTTTTTGGAAGGCTGAACTTTTTATTTGGCACAGAATACGCTATCTTTCTGTGGTTGTTATATGAAGAACTAATCAAGCCCCCTCTCATTTATAATTATCTAGACAAAATTTATTAAATACAATTTTCTCTCTGAAAAGTTCTGAAATACAGCCTTGATCAGATGACTAACTTTCATAGTAGTAGTAAAATTTCCTTCATCCATGTTTTATTAGGCTAATAATCTAAATATGTTTACCTTTGGCAGCATGGGAGTATCCCTCTTCTTCTTCTTTTCTGAATTAGGGTCATCTAATAAGTCTGGCTCAAAAGTATAAAGTTCAGTAAGCTCATTCATAGTAAAATGACGCTCAACCTGCTGCTGATCAACGACTCGAAAAGACAGTGACTGTTTAGTTACTTGCCGATCATAAATCTTATCTTCCATGGTTCCCTTTGTAAAAAGAAGGAACAATGTACAAATAAAATTTATAAACATGAAACTTAATCAAGGAGAAACATAGTTACTGGTTAATATATAATGGTAAAACTTCATGGTAACATATTTACATAAAGAAAAACTCATTAGCAATGTTGCTTAATTCATGAAAGATTTCAACTTTCAACACAGTTTAACATGACAAATTAAGAAAATTAAATCAATGATAATCATTCTATACTATCTGACCAAAATGCATTCATGTGTTACTTTATATATTTCTACACTTGGTGGAAGGAGGAGAGCAGGCAGATAACCAGCATAAACAGAAAAAAGGGGCACACAAAATAAAAATGTAGGTGAGTATTGAAGTTACAGTGCAAGAGAGCAGTTTAATTCCTTTTTCAATATCATATAAGCTATCAACAATCGCTATAAACAGCCTTTATAGCAAGTCATACTTTCTATAATTTCAAGACAGAAAACTAATATAAAGTTCTATATCCATTACATATAAACTACATTACATTAAATGTATATTAAATATAATGTATTATAGATTATACACTAGAATGTAAAGAAACTGTAAATTTAAATAACAGGGAAAAGTTTACAATGAGGTTATCAATCATATTAGGTACTAAAGAAGATCAAATAAGCAAGGATTTCCCAGTAAAACCCAGTCTCTGGTTGAGAAACTCAGATTTGGAGGCAAGTGGAGAGTGGTAGCACCTGCTCCCAAAGCAGATGTACCAGTTAAAAAGGCAATTTGATCCCATAAATTTGTATTACCTTAAAATGTATTCAATTCTTTGATTTCATTAACTTATTTTTCTCAAACTTGAGTTTCTGTTTTATAAGACCTGAGTTCATATTTAAAGAAGAAACTTTAATATTCTTGCCTAGAAAGTTATTAAATATTCTTTGTAATGATTTTATGTTATTTTTACCCACATTTTTCAAATTAAGAGAATACCCGGTGACCACTGAAAAACAATGATCATCTGACTTTCTCATCCATAAGCAAATCAGATTTATTAACAGTTATTTGACTTTTCTATCTGTGTTAATAGATGAACTAAAAATGTTTGACTTTAGTGAACTAGCAAGAAAACATCAAATTTGTTTACTCATGCAAAACAATTTCAACCTGAGAAAGTTGACATTACAGAAATTGACAAATTACAAAACAGAAAATCATGAGAGATGCCAAAATTGACTTCTGCTGCCACATGTATAGGATTGACAGTTTCAACTTTGTTTGCCTCTCTGTAATACATGTATGTTCTGCACCTCTAAAATATTATCAGTTTCATCCAGTCTTTCAATATAAAAAAGAAAATATAAATTATAAACCTACCTGAGCTAAGAACCTATATACATAAACTGGCTTAGTTTGTCCAAAGCGATAAACTCTGAATATACTCTGGATGTCATACGATGGATTCCAAGAAGCATCAAATATAATTACTCGATTAGCAGCTACCAGATTAATTCCTAGAGATCCTGCTTTGGTGGAAATAATAAACAATCGCCCCCTGAAAATGAAAATATAGAATAAATGCTTTAGTAATCAGTGCTTTACAGATGTTTCCATTATGATATGACTTTTTGATCCGTAGACAGTTTTTTGAACACTCAGGAGTTCAGAGAATTTGTTTCTTACTTACTGAAGAAAATAAGACATTATTCTAAGGAATCAGGTTGATGATTTATATTCCCAGGAAGAAGTGCTAGAAAACAAAACAGTCTGATTAAAGAATAAAGATGAAATGAAAATCATATGTTTACAATATAGTCCAGGTTTTATTTACAGATTGCTGAGTAAATTTAGAAAATGTGTAACTTGAAAGTCCATTTTCTACTGGGTACTGTTAGGGGCACTAAGCACATCAAAATGAAGGGCAGTGTTCAAGGAACTGAGTATAGTAGGGGTGACTCATATGAAAACATTTATAAAATAGTGCAATGAATGTAAGGAGAGAAGTTAAACAGATTCACAGTACTAAGGTAGGTAAAATGGGAGCAAGAAGACACAGGGCTCCAGGAAGGATGTACCTAAGGAAATTAAAAAAAAAAAAAAAACTGATGTGTTGGAACACAAGGATTTATAATATTTTTATAGGAGAACTGGGAATAAATTAGAAATAGGTACACAGAAAACTAAGCAAATGGTAAAAACAAATCAATACTTTAGCAAAAATAAGCAGGTGCACAAAAAAGGAAAAGTAATCATAGTATTTTAAATGGCTTAAGAATATTTACACAGTCACAATAGAGCAAACACACCAAATTCATTTAGGCAAATATTATAAAAAATTGTGTTGAGAAAATGAATGAGGAAAGGCATGCATGTGCTAATGGGTAAATTGCCGCTTTAGACTGTAGAAATGATATACAAAGGTCTGTCCAGAAAGTATCCAGCCATTGTTAATATAAGGAGAACAGTTTGTGCAACATTGATGTAAACTGGCAGCCAAGAAGAGTGGACTGTAATGTGCATATGTGAACAATGACAACTTCACTATACTAATCAGTGGGGTGCTAGATGTTGTTGAGTGAGCATGTGTACTGTGTGGCCGTCACATTCTAAATGACTGAGTGGGTAGAGCAACGAATCTCCATCAAATTTTGCGTTAAGCTTAAACACAGCCCTGCAGAAACTATTCAGATGATTCAGAAGGCTTTCTGGGATGACGCAATGAGTGCAATGCAAACAAAAGTGTGGGACAAGCACTTCAAAGATGGTCGAGAATCTGTTGAGTGATCCAAGTTCTGGAAGGCCCGCAAGAAGCAGAACACCTGAGAATGTTGAAAATGTACAGGCTGCAATCAACTAAGATTAGTGACAGACAGTGCAAGAACTAGAAGCTGATCTGGGGATTCCAAAAACAGCTGTGTGTGAGATTTTGATGCAGGATCTTGGCACAGAATATGTCATGGCAAAATGTGTTCCATAGCTTCTGCTACCAGAGCAGAAGGAACATCAATCAGCATTTGCTAATGATTTGCTTCAAACCGCTACCAAGGAACCAGATTTTCTCAAGAAGGTCATAACTGGAGATAAACCGTGGGTCTAATGGCTATGATCCAGAAAAAAGGCCCAGTCATCCCAACGGAAGTCACCTGGTTCTCCACGCCCGATGAAGGCGCGCAAAAGTTGCAGCAAGATCAAGACCATGTTAACTGAATCTTTTGATTGGGAAGGTGTTATCCATCACAAGTTTACTCCTCCAGGCCAAACAATTAGTCAGGAGTACTACCTCAATGTTCTTCGTTGGTTGAGAGATGCAACGCGATGAAAACGGCCACAGCTATGGGTAACTGTTGACTGGCAGCTTCACCACAACAACGCACCTGCCCATGCATCATGTCTCGTGCAGAATTTATAGGTGAAACATCAAATCATCCAGGTGAACCAGCCCCCCTACAGCCCAGATTTGGCACCCTGCAACGTCTGGCTTTTCCCCAAACTAAAATCACCTTTGAAAGGGAAGAGATTTCAGACCGTCGATTCAGGAAAATACAACAAGGCAACTGGTGGTGATTCCAACAAAGGATTTTGCAAAGTGTTTTGAACAGTGGAAGAGATGCTGGGAGAGCTGTGTGAGGTCCCAAGATGCCTACTTTGAAGGGAACTGAGGCATCACTGTCCTATGTCTTGTATCTTCTTCAATAAATGTCTCCATTTTTCATATTACATGGCTGGATACTTTCCAGACAGATCTCTTAAGTAAGTAAATACAGAAGAAATGCCAAGAGTTGAAATTGGTTACTTCTAAAAACTAGAAATCATGGGTAGAAAGAGGTTGGTCACAGGACTGTTTTTTTATTTGAGGCCTTGTAAAACTATTTGCTTTTTTAAAACTATGTAAGTATATTACTTTGATGTTAATAAAAATTTAATTTGAAAAAGATTATATATAACATTTTTAGAAAATATAAACAAGTCTAAAGAAAAAAAAATTACTCAGTTCCACTCACCAGAAACAACCTCCATTCAAATAATGATACATTTCATGTAGGTTTCTTTTTTTCTCACTATCTACTTTTTGGGTTTTACACATCAAGACAACATCTGTACATAGTTTATATTATGAGCATTTCCTCGAATTTCTTGGTGAACATCATACTTAGTAGCTGCATGACATTTCATTGGATAACTATACAATATTAATTCATTTATTGTTGACAACTTATATTAGAATAAGAAAATCCCTGGAATATAATAAGCTCTCAACAATCACCATAAAATGCCTTTATACCAAGCCTTATTTTCTTTCAAGACAGAAAATTAAAAACAAATGCCGTGCCCGTTATGTTTATGGCATTATATACTAGAGTGCAAAGAAACTCTAAATTTTGGGAAAGAGTTTACAATTTAGTTTACTAATCATATACTAAAGAAAAACCTGGTACAAAATGAACAGATACTAAATTCATGTTTTATGTCAAGGTGGAGCTACCACACATCTAGGAATACAACCTCCAGAAATTATCACAATAGTTGACCAATTTTCCAGAAAATACATTCATCACAGTGTTATTTATAATAGCATACAGTTGAAAACAAAAAATATGTAATAACATAGGGAACTAAATTATGCTTTGGCTATGTTACCATTAAAAATCCAAAATACTAGCCAGGCGTGGTGGCTCACGCCTGTAATCCTAACACTCTGGGAGGCCGAGGCGGGCGGATCACTCAAGGTCAGGAGTTTGAAACCAATCTGAGCAAGAGCGAGATCCCATCTCCACTAAAATAGAAAGAAATTAACCGGACAACTAAAAATATATAGAAAAAATTAGCCGAGCATGGTGGTGTATGTTTGTAGTTCCAGCTCCTCAGGAGGCTGAGGCAGGGGGATCACTTGAGCCCAGGAGTTTGAGGTTGCTGTGAGCCAGGCTGATGCCACGGCGCTCTACAGCCTGGGCAACAGAGCGAGACTGTCTCAAAAAAAAAAAAAAATCCAAAATACTATGTTATGTGGGGAAAAAAGCAAAATATAGAGCCTTATTAAATCTAATTGTATCTGCATTAAAAACATATACATACAATGTTAACAGTGGTTATCTCTGGTCAGTGGGATAATAATAACTATTTTCTTTTTATACTTACCTATCATACATATTCATTACAGAGAACAAACAGTGGTTTCTCTAATTAGTGGACACATTTAAAGGTGTATGGGTAAATGCTATTCCAAAATTATTCAAGTTATTTAATATCTATTCCACATAAGCAAAAGATGACATACAGCCATACAAAAGGATCAAGCATGTAGAATGGTATAAACTATTTAGGTTAAACCATATACATACATACACACACACATGCATGTACACACATATACCCCTTATAGAGAACTTCAAAACTCATTCACTAATGAAGAGTTGAATTTGTTTAATAAGCATGTTTATCAAATTGCTAATGCTTCTCAAACACTAAGCTAGGCTGAGAATACCAAAGATGAAAAAATTATTTGCTCATGGCAGTAAAGGAGACCACCATCTACAAGACAACAAACATACCAACAATTGTAAAGCAGTATAATATAATTTGCAATAATAGAGCTATTTACTAGGTGTAGATGTGCTCAATAACATATTTTGACTTTGAAAAGCATACAAGTGGGAAGCAAAGCTGTTTAACTCCCCCTAAAAGAAAAATAAAGAGTTAATGACTGAATTGGTATTAAGAATTGATTTTACATCAGGAAATGCAAATTAAAACCACAATGAGACACCACGTTACCCCTGTCAGAATGGTCATTATTAAAAAGTCAAAAAACAATAAATGTTGGCATGGATGTGATGAAAAGGGAAAGCTTACACACCGCTGGTGGGAATGCAAATTAGTACATTCCCTATGGAAAACAGTATGGAAATTCCTCAAAGAACTAAAAGTAGACCTGCCATTCGATCTAGCAATCCTACCACTGCGTATCTACCCAAAGGAATAGAAGTCATTATATCAAAAATATACCTGCAATCATATGTTTATTACAGCACAATTCATAGCTGCAAAGATACGGAATCAACCTAAGTTCCCATCAACTGATGAGTGGATAAAGAAAATGTGGTGTATACATAAACCATGGAATATTACTCAGCCATAAAAAAGAATGAAATAATGTCTTTTGCAGCACCTTGGATGGAACTGGAGGCCATTATCCTAAGTGAAGTAACTCAGCAACAGAAAAACAAACACTGTATGTACTCACTCACACGTGGGAGATAATTGAAGGGTGTGCTGACCACACTATATATGGAGTGGTATAATGGACACTGGAGACTCAGAGCTGAGGAGAGTGGGAGGAGGGTGAGGGATCCAAAATTACCTGTCAGGTGCAATGTACACCGTTTGGATGATGGGTACACTAAAACCCTGACTTTACCACTCTACAAATCATCCATGTAACAAAAAACCACATACGCTCCCTAAAACTATTAAAATAATAAAAAAGTACATTTTCGACACACACAAAAAAAGGATCGATTTTAACTAATTAACTTGTAGTATTATTCAGTCTGGAATATGTAAGTCAACACTGAGATAAACTAACCAGGATATTTTTAGATTTTCTTAATACTAAGTATCAGTATTAAAGTATATACTCAAACACAATTAAAATATGAACCATTATTTGTATAGTGCTCCTATAAACCTTCTTATACATGTCTTTTGGTAAAAGCACTTCTGTGAGGTACATATTCAAGAGTGGAATTGCTTAGCCACAGGGTATGTATACGGCACCATTAAACTGAACAAACATTTATTTCTCCAAAGTAGTTATTCCACATTACATTCTACTAGCAGTGTGTGATAGTTCCAGTTGTTCCAGATCTTGACAAATCATGGTACTATCTTTCTACTTTTTTTTTTTTTTTTTTTTTGAGACAGAGTCTCACTTTGTTGCCCGGGCTAGAGTGCCGTGGTGTCAGCCTAGCTCACAGCAACCTCAAACTCCTAGGCTCAAGCAATCCTTCTGACTCAGCCTCCTCAGTAGCTAGAGGCTACAGGCATGCGCCACCATGCCCAGATAATTTTTTCTATATATTTTAGTCAGCCAATTAAGTTCTTTGTATTTTTTTGGTAGAGACGGGGTATGGCTGTTGCTTCAGGCTGGTTTCGAACTCCTGACCTTGAGCGATCCGCCAGCCTCGGCCTCCCAGAGTGCTAGGATTACAGGCGTGAGCCACTGCGCCTGGCCAAGGTTTATCTTAATGTGTCTTTGAGATCACTTTAGTATAAACGAGGATTATATTTATACCCTATTTTTTGAAAATTACTGAGAAGTCAGAATATATACAGATGTTTGTGGATTTAATCTGGATGGATTCAGCTGCCCAAGAGTAAACCTCCAAATCTGTAATATGTATACATAGGTTCACATACCAAATCCAGCAATCTGAAGTGTGAAATGCTCTAATATCTGAAACTTTTTGAGCACCAACATGATGCTCAAAAGAAATATCTGTTGGAGCATTTTAGATTTCAGATTTTCTGATTTAGGATGCTCAACAGGTAAGAACATTCCAAAATAGTAAAAAATCTGAAATCTGAAATACTTATGTTCCCAAGCATTTCAGATAAGGTACACTCAACCTGTAAGCATGAATTTGAATGAAATATTTTTTGGTATATATTTAGGGATGATTAATTCACTAGTGAGTAAGCCACGCTGACAGCTCAGCATCTAAATTTCAATGTTGTTCCCTATTAGTCATCAAGTATGAATGTTATGAGACACATCATATGCTATCGTGATATTTAAAATTTTGGTAAACTGAGCAAGTCAAAGGTTTAGATTATGTTTACAAAATCAGAGTTACTGAATAAAATTACTTCTTCGCATTCATACACAAATAATTTTTAAAAACAGGGAAAACAGAATATAAAATATATTTATTCTGTAAGCACTTACACAATCAATCACATGTTTATAATTTAACTGTACTTAAACCATCCCTCTGTAAGCTTTCCTAGACTATAGATTTTCAGTAACTATGAATCTTCCTATGATCTAACTAGAATATCTCTAGCCTTAAGCCTAAATCTAGTTCATGACTTTCCTAGAATTAAAACATGTTTTACATACACAATATAATATCCTTCATAGTTTAAAACATTTCTTAAGGCACACTTCAGCCATCTTCCCATTAAATTAATCCCCCATCTAAAGGCCATGCTTTCATACCTTTGTATACAAGGACTGTCTGGAAAGTATCCAGCCATGTAACATGAGTTGTTATATTAACAATGGCTGGATACTTTCCAGACAGCCCTCATATGTGTGTGTGTATCTATGTATAGTCATGTGCCACATAATGTTTTGGTCAATGATAGACCACATATACAATGGTGGTCCCATAAGATTGTAATACCGTATTTTCACTGTACCTTTCCTACGTTTAGATACACAAATACTCAAATACACAAACACCACTGCAGTAAAATTGCCACAGTATTTGGTACAGTAATATGCTGCACAGGTTTGTAGTGCAGGAGCAATAGGCTATATCATACAGCCTAGATGTTTAGTAGGCTACACTATCTAGGTTTGTGTAAGTACACTCTAGGATGTTCACCCAACGCAAAATTGCCTAACAATGTATTTCTCCAAATGTATCACCATTGTTAAGTGACACATGGCTGTATACATCAATTTTTCTTTTCCAAATGCAGTTTGATTTTGTCAATTACTAACAGTTAAAAAGCAACATCAACAATGTAAACACACCCTATATCTACAGTTGATAATATAAAAATGTTCAGTAAGAGTACATGAAAAGATTCTCAACGTCATTTATCATTAGGTAACAACAGAAAATTAAAATCACAAGAGATACCATTACACATCTATTACAGTAAAATAATTTTTTAAAAATATCACAATACCAAGTGCAAACAAGGATACAGAGCAACTGGAACACTCATATGTTGCTGGTAGAAATGAAAATTGTATAGTCACTTAAGAATAAACTGGCAGTTTCTTACAAAGATAAACATAAACTTACCATATAACGCAGCAATTGCAACCCTGGGTTTTCATTTCACTTAAGTAAATATCTATGTTCACCCCAAAACTAGTACATGAATGCTTTAAAGCAGCTTCAATTTTAATTCAGAAACAACTCAAATGTCCCTCAACTGGAAACAGCTTAAAAAAGTGTGATACATCCCTGCAATGGAATACTATGCAACAATAAATGAGAACAAACTATTGACGTATGCAACAACACGGCTGAATCACAAATGCATTTCACTAAGTGAAAGAAGTGAGACTAAAAAGGCTACAAGCAGGCACAGTGGCTCAGGCCTGTAATCCTAGCACTCTGGGAGGCCAAGGCAGGAGGATCACTTGAGCTCAGGAGTTCAAGACCAGCCTGGAGAGGGTGAGACTCTGTCTCTACTAAAAACAGAGAAAACTAGCCGGGCATGGTGGCTCATGCCTGTGTCCCAGCTACTTGGGAGGCTGAGGCAGGAGGACCACTTGACCCCAGGAGTGTGAGGTTGCTGTGAGCTATAATGATACCACTGTATTCTAACCAGGGCGACAGAGCAACACTCTGTTTCAGAAAACAAAAAAACAAACCAAAAAAACCTTTCTTTCTCTCTCTCCACACATACACACAGAAAATTTTTCCTACCTCACATTAGTTTCATCATTAAATTCTTCAGCCCACTTCTTCCTTGACTGTGCAGTAGTAGAACCATCTAAACGGTAATAGTCAATGTTTCGAAGCCACTTCCCTTCACCTGAAAATTTGACAAAAAAAAGCACAAAAGGGATTTGATAAATTGCTCTGCTAATATTAGATTTTCCTCCTCGCTCACTATTTAAAAGTGGGTTATATATATTCTATTTGTATAGCAAAATACAGTATATACTTTTCTTAATCAAGGAGTAATTATATTACAAATAAATGCACCATAGATTTCATTCAAATAGATATTGATGAGTACAACTATTTTTAAAACCTATTTCATCTACATTAGAATTTCTTAAAAGGGTTTTCTTGATTAGAATCCATAAGAATATGATTAAATTACATTTTGCTCGTGAGGCTTGCTTTTAATTAAATCTATAAATGGCCAGGTTTCCCCTGCTTATTAACAACTTGATAATAATCAGATAAAAAATAGAGACAAAGATGCCTTTATTCATTCACTGAACAAATATTTACTGAATGCCTACTATGTGCCCAAAACTATTCTATAGGCTAGCCACAAACGTCAGCATATGTTACCATTTCATGAGTATTGTTTATGTGTGTATAAAGGATTGCAACTTTGTAAATTAGTGATCTAATATGTCAATTTTAGACAGGTGAAATTTTACTCAATACTTGTATTGATATTAAAACACTGAGGGATTAAGAGTTTATGACATTTTTATATTGTATCATAGATAATTTCTATCCTAATTCTTTAATTGTAAACACAATACTACTATTTCTCATCTAAGCAAAATTTGCATTACAATGCCCTATCCTAGAGACTTAAAGACAGGTTAACAAAGCTGAGACTTATGTCTTTTCAGTAAACTCTTTAAATTTACTATGTTAGTTAAAAAGATGCTTTTCCACACATTGATTACTTACCTATGTCTTTACTGATACTGAAAACCTAGAATTTCCTTGCTAAAAATTCAGTAATGTCTAGGAAAGTAATTTTATTTATGATTTTTATTTCTGTCAATTAGAAAAAAGGCATACACATCTAAGGAAAAAAGAATTTAAGACAGATGGTTGGATAAAAAGGTAAGAGGCTAGAGTCACATTTGCATTAATTGTTCACTCTAACCAGATAATTATTAAGGTAAATATGCTAATCATAAATGAATTTAAAATGATATAACTATTTTAAAAAGCATTTCAACATACTCACCTTTTGTGGTAATGTAAATGAACAATCTCTAATAATACTGCCTCCATGCATCCAGCACTTACAACCTGATAGTCAGTATAGGTTACTGGTTAACAACACAGATTTTGGAGTGAGATTCCCTGCGTATAATCTCAGTTTCACCATTTACTAACATTCTCACTATGGCAAGTAATTAAACTCCTGTGCCTCAGTTTTTTTATCTACAAAAGTGGGGATAATCAGAGTAACTACTGATTGCACAGGGGTGCTGTAATGATTAAATGAATTAATATTTTTTAAAATCTCACGTAGAATAGTCCCTGTCACAAAGTAATTAAAAGCTTATTGAGGTCAGGTGTGGTGGCTCACACCTGTAATCCTAGCACTTTGGGAGGCCAAGGTAGGAGGATTGCTTAAGGCCAGGAGTTTGAGACCAGCCTAAGCAAGATCGAGACCCCATCTCTACAAAAAAAAAAAAAAAAATAGAAAAATCAGCTGGGCATGGTGGCACATGCTTATAGTCCCAGCTACTCGGGAAGCTGATGCAGGAGGATGGCTTGAGCCCAGGAGTTTGAGGTTGCAGTGAGCTATGATGACGCCACTATAATCTAGACTGGGCAACAGAGTGAGACCTGTCTCAAAACAAACAAACAAACAAAAAATACCACCAAAAGCTTATTGAGCACTTAATATTATGCAAGATCCCATAATAAATTATATCTATCTCTATTATGGCAAATATTATGTGTGTTTGAACCCCCTTAATACCACATAATGATTTTCTGGAGTACCCCTTGAACCTAGCTCAGTGCTCAATACACAGTACTAGTGGTAGTGGTAGTAGTAACAGTAGTAACTCAGAAGATAGACCAACGTGACTGATACTTAAAACAAATGTTTGCTAAAGATAATTTATAAAATTAGAAATAAACTAGCAAGCATATGGAAAAAATATACAACCTTATTAGTGGTCAGAAAATACAAATTAGAATAATGTGAATTGTTTTTACCCATTAAAGATAGAGACACAAGTAATTACAATACTACAGGTATACACATTAAAAGGGACATTTTTCCATTTATTGATGGTGGCAGAGATAATGAAACACTGCCAGAACAAAGAATCTGAGTAACAAAATACATAATGATAATAGAAAAACATATTTAAACTATGATTATTCTTTTTTTTTTTTTTTTTTGAGACAGAGTCTCACTGTGTTGCCCGGACTAGAGTGCTGTGGCATCAGCCTGGCTCACAGCAACCTCAAACTCCTGGACTCATGCAATCCTTCTGCTTCAGCCTCCCAAGTAGCTGGGACTACAGGCATGCGCCACCATGCCCGGCTAATTTTTTCTATATATATTTAATTGGCCAATTAATTTGTTTCTATTATTAGTAGAGACGGGGTCTCACTCTTGCTCAGGCTGGTTTCGAACTCCTGACCTCAAGCAATCCACCTGCCTCGGCCTCC
>CAUYRT010087657.1:0-54834 GCA_963574885.1 Lepilemur ruficaudatus | reverse complement strand
CTATATCTCTTTAGTTGGCCAATTAATTTCTTTCTTTCTATTTATAGTAGAGACGGGGGTCTCACTCTTGCTCAGGCTGGTTTTGAACTCCTGACCTTGAGCGATCCGCCCGCCTCAGCCTCCCAGAGTGCTAGGATTACAAGCGTGAGCCACTGCGCCTGGCCTCAATGGCTTTTTTTTAAAAAATACTTTTAAAATTATATATTAAAGTGAAATTGTCTTCAACTTACCTATTCTAACAATTGTAGCTTATTGCAAGTATTGTTTTTAAAAATCAGTGTGATATTTAGATTTATCTCAGATAAATTAAGTACTGCCACTGGCCTAATTTCTTCCTTATTTTTCCCCCCCAGCATCCTCTGTATTAACTCAGAAAGTAAAGAATCTATATGGTGTCTGTACAGAACCATTCCCTTTTTAACCTGCATTAAGTTGAAAGGACATATCATTTTTCAACACAGTCTTTTTCATCTTACTGTTGTTCCAATGAAGATCCATTCCTTTTCCTCTCACCCCCACTCCATTTTTTTTCAACCCAATAAAGAGTAAAAGCTGATGTCTTATAAGGAGCTTTAATTGAACACAGGGGTCGCTGTTGAGTAGTATATAGCATTTTTCCTCCCCAGAGACTGAGTATTTATTTGTAGCTTTACCTGCAAAGACTTCTACAAATTAAAAGGAAAATGTTCAACTTGTGTTTATGTAATAGAAAACTGAACTCCCAATCAACAGTGGGCACCAGGTAAATGTACCCAATACAATTTACAGACATAATTGAAAGCATTACAGCCTAATCAGACATCTAAAAGAAAAGCATGCTCAAATGAAACGGCTACAGAATCATTAGTTGGCAGCCATTCTATTACAATCACACATAATGTCAGTGGAGTCTTGAGCCTGTGCCAATGACAACAGCATAAATTTTGCATCTCATTTCTGTGGTCATAAAATTAATGATCAGTTTAAAAATACTTCTTTGTAAAAGTTATTGCACAAAGAAAAGACATGAATGTGTCCCTGTTATGTACTCACAAGGATAATTATGGGGTTGTTGCTCATTAATACTGTTTTTTGTTTCCCTAGAAAAGCATTTGATTTATCCCACAACTTGCAAAAGTTTAATTAACAATACAAAGTTAACAGTCTAAAAGACAATGAGCCAAGACTTCCCTTCCTATAATTTCAGTAGCAACTTAAATATCACAGCAAAATCAAGGTTTTTAATCATACCACAGCAGCATATTTCTCCAAAAATCATTTTAAAATTGGTAATAGCCAGGTTCAAATCACTATTACCCATTCATTTTTGTATGGCTCATTATCAATTAACATTTTCCTAAATGACTAGAGATGTAGCCCATCAGCAACGGAACAGTCATGATCTCTACCACCATCAAAGGTGATTTACCCAGTTTACCGCTTGTTTTGTCAAAACAGTGCTATTTTAAACAAAATCAGATAAAAGTTAAACTATATAATACACAGGTTGAACATCCCTTATCCAAAATCCAAAATCTAAAATGCTCCAAAATCTGAAACCTTTTAAGTATTGAGATGATGCCACAAGTGGAAAATTCCACACCTGGCACCTTTGCATTCTGATGGTTCAATGTACACGAACTTTGTTTCATGCACAAACTTATTAAAAATATTGTAGAAAAATACCTTCAGGCTATGTATATAAGGTGTATATGAAACATAAATGAATTTCACGTTTAGACTTGGGTCCCATCTCTACGACATCTCATTATGTATATGCAAATATTCCAAAATCCAAAACAACTCTGGTCCCAAGCATTTTGGATAGGGATATTACTCAACCTGTACCTAAAATTTAGATCACTATCCCCTCTTACAATGCGTAAAAAACAAACGTGAAGAAAAAAAATCACTCCACTGAAATTAATTTCTAACTCTCTACACATAGTTCACTTGTCCAAACTAATTTTTAAGTCATAATATATAGCTAAATATACAGAACTAAGCATTTAACTTAATCATCTCTCTTTTTTTTAAGCCTACTTCCCCAAGGTTTACAATTGTCATTTCTTAAGGGAAGTTAATGCTTAAGACTTTGAAGGATATAGGTCACCAAAAATTTTAAAAATTCTCTTCACAATTCTTCTACAATAAGAGAGCTTATTTACAGAATGCAAATAGTAAAGACAACTTCTTGCACCAAATTAAGGCAAAGCTCTCAAATAAGGATACCATTTTTCAAGTACTGTCTCCGAAATACACTTCTACTACAACAGGTCCCATAATCTCAAACATGCTAACACATTTGTACAAAGCCAGGGGTGCAGGTAGGTGGTGGAAGAAAAAAAATCTATGAATTACTTGCTCAGATTTTATGATAGATCTAACTTTTAACAGAAAATATACTGTTAAGAAGGCTAAAGAAAAGGAAATTAAACATCATCCAAACTTCAGACTTTTCTGCTATTCTTAAGGACTCTATTAGGACAAACAAAGATGGATCCCTTCTTACCTAATACTCCTGATATTTTAAAAAAGTAGTCCATTAACAAATTAAGAAATAATATGAGTGAGAAGGTCAAAGGAAATTGCTAAGTAAATCTATGCATATTTAACAATATCAATGGTGTCTTAAAGACAAAATCTATTAAATAATTTTTTTTACAATTAGAACAAAAAAAGGTTTTAAAGAATAAAATGAAAGCTTTTTAACTGTAACATCTGAAGCAATTCTCATTTTTAAAACTATAGACAACTAATATTTTATGAATTTAAAAAACATTCTCTTGAAATACTTGTCTCACATTTACATGTCCTTCTTCAAATAATTTATAATATTCCCCCAAATAATTTGAAAACTGAATTTATGAGTCAATATTAAGTTAAATTTTCTCAATAAACAAAGCTGAGTCTGGGAATATGCATTAATATTTATTGAACACCTACTATGTGTCATGCACAGGTATTTTCACATTACCTTATTTCAATAAATCTTCTTATAAAGAAATTAATCACACCCAAACCATCACTGGAGTAAAACAAGACTAATATAAGGTCAAAATACAACTATAAGTAAAACTTTTTTTCATAATGTACTTAATATATACAAAAATATATATTTATATTAAATATACAAAAAATTCTAGTTAATACTCAATAACAGTCTTTACTCAAATAGTAATATATTCTCATTGTAAAAATAATTACTGTAAATCATATTTAAGAGACCTGTGACCTTGTTATGGGTCAGAGAACAATTCTAAAATAATCATAGAGCATAAATTCAGTGCATGGAGCCTGTATTCAGAAGGATACTTTATAATAGTACGCTATATTGCAACTAGGAAATTAGGGTCAGAGTTATTCTGTCATGTACAATACTTTGAAGGATATAAGAAGGAACTCTCTATTCTAGATAAAATAGGCAATATTTCAAATGAATAACAAGAACTAGACTAAGCAAGATGTGTTGTAGTTGAGTAGATTCAAATCTTTCTTAAGTAAAATTAAGGAATTTAGAAAATTAGTTTAGAAACTAATAATTCTTCTAAATTGTAATTTGTCATTGCTCTCCAATAGGGAATCTAGACTTCAGTATATAAGAAGACCAAAAAAAAAAAGAATCTTAAAGAAATGAGAAGAGAAACTTTAAAACAATAGCTTTTTATGAAAATGAATATAAATAACAAGTAGAAAATTCTTATAGCTTAATGAACAAGCTTCAATATCTTGGAGCCACTGTAATAAAATAAGTTTCTACCAGTACAGACATTTCTTACTCCCCCAAAAAAGGAAATACAAAATAAGTCTTCTAAGATCTATGCAGGTTAGTGTTTCAATTCAATTAATTTTAAGAAGTGAAATACCTAAAAAGGTAAATTCTGTATTGTTAAATCTCAGGATGGGAGATTATTAGAATGTGAGGGGAGGGTATGGGAAGTAAGGAAGGGTGATAGACACCTGTGTACATTAGAGAAATTACTAGCTGACTTATTAGAAATAAATAAATCTGAATTAACTCATTTTATTTAAGAACTCTCTACCTGGTCCTTCTTTCTCCTGATAATGATATTAAAATGGTATTTAACTGTTATTAAAAAAATAAACTATGTAAATCAAATAGATATGTAAAGGTAAAAAGGAAGAAAATCGCTTCTATTCACTTCATTGTGACCCTACATTGATGAGAGAGAGAGAGAGAAAGAGAAAGAGAGAGAGAAAAGCAAGAAAAGAAAGAACAGGAAAATAGCCAAAAGGAATTCTGCCCATATCTCCTTAGATGAGGATAATCCAAAACCTCAAGGGGAAAATGTTAACGGGGGAGAAAAGCAGCACTATCAAAACATACTTAGAATCGAATTTACTCAATGTGGAGATCTGATAGTAAGTTCCCATTTTTAAAAAGAGATGGACTATATCTTGAATAATTGCTTTGCAACCAGTAAGTCTGTACCCTTTACTACACCTAACAAACTATAGGAATAGCCTTTTTAGAACAAAGCTGAATATACTTTGAGGATACAATAGCATAAAATTACTCAACTTCTCATATTTCTCCAAGGCATACACCTAATTTATCCACAGGCTTACTTTTGAACAGGCACTCTTGGTAATCAGTTAACTCCATACAGCAGGACTGAACTACAAATGACTTACTCAGACAGAAAATGATCATGGGGAATCTCTGAATTCATTATTTGAACTCTTATTTTAAGCTCCTTTTTCAATTTCTATAAAATACTATATAAACTTCCATTCTCTTTGGAGACAAAGAATATATTATCTCAGCAATGTAATTTTAATATCCACACACCTGAACAAGTTCTAATACAGAATACCAAAGGGAAAGATCCTTTACTATTAATATTACTGAACTATATGCAATTATACAATGACTTCATATTATTGTGTCTTTTTAGCTTAGAATTTTAAATGTACAAATAATTAAGCCACAATGCAAGCTCAATAAGTAATCACTGGAACAAATGTGCCTTTTAAGAAGAGAAGCAGAATCTGATATCTAGTATTATGCCACAAATAATGTAGTATATAATAAAAGTTATAACTAAAATGCATAAATTCATTTCTATACTCAACCAAGCAAAATGCAATATGATTAAACTCATAGTTTAGGATTTATTGTAAAGCACAAAAAAGTGGGTTACTTGTGAGGAGGAGGAGTTTCCTACTCTTTAAGTGTTAAGAATATTCCTACTCTTAATATGGAAAAAATTTCTCTTGTCTTCCCTTTCAATCACACCAACCTTAACTATTTAATGTGAAAAGAAACTGAGACTTCCTCTTGACTGATTTTAGGTTTGTCTGGTTAAATAACTGGCTTAATGAAACCATCATTACCCTTTCAATTATCTTTTGACACAAATATGAATTGTCAGTTAAAAGATGCTACACTGTGTCTTCCTCAAACCCAGAATCTAGCTCCAGATAGGTTAAGTTACACCATACTGTGACCCTCACACCAGCATCCACAAGCTGTAGGTCATGACCTATGAATCAGCATCATGGAAATAAGAGCCATACCCAGTCTCCCTTACAGAACTGAAGACATGAAATGTAGGAACTTCCTATACGTTTGTGGATCTGGTTTTCAGTACGGTCAGCAGCTATCTCTCAAATCTAAAGGAAGACAATCAGGTTATCAGCACTCTCATATATTTCCAAAAAATGAAACTGAATTACCTTCTTTACAAATTTCTATGGTATGCATTTATTCATTTCAAAAGAACCATGAGGAAAACAAAAAACAGCATTTGAAAAAGATTTCATTCATGTTCTCCAACAAAAATGTATACTGTTTTTTAAAACATTACCCATGAGCATTCAGCCACAGGCCCTCCTTCTCCCATCACTACTTTAAAATGATCTCTGCAGTGTTAAAGGCATTGGGTTAATATCTCACCTCTGCTTCACTGATTTATTCCATGTGTAATTGCCGGTATATACCTTTCCTAAAAAATGTCTGCCACAATGTACTCTAAGAAACACAACCCAAGAATGTTAAATATGTAAGATTTCTGTGTCAGAAGACTGTGCAAAGTAGATTCTGGATATGCTTTTTAATTTTTTTCTCAGCAGGGGGAGCTAGCACTCTCATCTTGAAACTCTATACAATACAGAAATTTAAATTTTGATTCCAAGTATCAATATGTGTGGGATTATTCCATTCAAAATCTTCACAGACAAAAAGAAATTTCAAGTTTGACAAACTTGAATATTTACCTTTGTCTTGAAATTCCTGAAGATAGCTGCAAAATAAAGAACATTATATTTTAAAATGAGGTTGAAATATCAAAACAATGTCTAATTACTGGTAATACTTCAAAACAAAATCTATATTATAAATATACATCTAGAGTAAAAACTATTTCCTGCCCCGAAATGACAATTTCAAATGCTTAGGAATTTATAATAAAATTATTTTTAAAGATCTAAGTACAGTAGCAAAATGAGGACATATTTTTAATACCTAGAACATATATTATATTTATTCATTTAAAGTAGTAATAATTAAAAGGATTCTCTTTTTCAGTGTCTGAGGTATTTTCCATATTTATACTAAAATCCTCAAGCTACCTATGTCTTATCATTTAAACCAAATATACCCTTGGCTAATCAAAATAAACAGTTAGATTTTGCTAGAATGCTTAGATAAATACATAATCAAGAACCTTCACAAGAAAGTGTATTATTATAAATATGTCTGTGTTTAAAAACTATTATAGTAGAAACATATTTTTGTCCTTTAAAATACTTAACAGTAATTAAATTAGAACATAAAAAACTTAATTCCATGATAATCAATTCCTTATTAAAATGTTAATTACACAGTTGCTTCTAAGTAAGAAATTAGTAACAAAAGGCAAGTGACTTACATAGACTTCACATCTTTTATCTTCTTAATAAGGGATTCTTTCTTTTCCTTTGCTTTCCTGGATAAATTTTCCCCTCTCAGTATATCTGCTACAAATGTTTCAACATCTAAACCACGAAACATATGAAACAGGATACAAATTACAGGAAAGAATAATTTTTTGTGAAGACAAATTGTATAACTGTTTCTACACATAAGTGTTAATATCTGTACAATCCGTTATAGTTACTTATCAATCCAAAGCATAACAGCAGAAGTATGTTTCAAATACAAAGTTGGACAAATCTGTTCATCATTTGGTTAATAAAATTTGTATGCTCTACTTATGCTTAGCACAGCAAATGCTGTTTGGATATTTGGCATCATTAAACCAGGAAAAAGCACACAAGTTTTAATAAACTATGGTGCCCCATAAAACAAATTCTCTTACATAAAAGCAAACACCAAGCGTTTATGCATGTGTTACTACCATTTTATAGTATAAGTTCCTGTATAAACAGCTCATTCACAATATTATATCAATATAAGCTAATGTCTTTGGCAAGGATCTGTTTTCCCTAGTATAGTCCATTTTTAGATATATACAGTGGTTATACACAATGTTTAATGCGTTAAAGGAAAAAATAAATCCATTCCTCTAGCCAAGATTCCCAAATCAAGTCCCCCTCCTTCCCACCTGCCCCACCCATTCTGGCCACCCTCAATAAAAAAGATAACCAGCTGTGTGGTTTTGAGAGCTCTTGCTTCCCGCCCTGGTATTATTACCACCTGAAATATATTTTAAATAAAGAAGTAGAAAAATAGATTGTTCCACTATTTAAAAATATAGTAGCCAAGAAATATGATTTCTATGGCCTCATATAACATTCCTTCATAGCCTCTTTTTAGAATTCTTAGTAAACTTCTAAAGTATTCTGTTGTCTGGCTCTCTCTTGCATAAAATTTCAACAAGTCCTTGCAGTTTGATTTTTATAACAGTTCCATTCTCATTGTTCATGAAATACTGTGCAACTTAATTTTATTTTCAGAATTTCAAAGCTCACTTTGAAATATAGAGGATATCATAAAAAAATTTAAGTAGGCATGGCTATAAATCATCCATCTTTCATATTGAAGCGATT
The DNA here is from genome assembly GCA_963574885.1 of Lepilemur ruficaudatus. Taxonomy (NCBI): domain Eukaryota; kingdom Metazoa; phylum Chordata; class Mammalia; order Primates; family Lepilemuridae; genus Lepilemur; species Lepilemur ruficaudatus. Next base: position 46,842 of record CAUYRT010087657.1, on the reverse strand, counting down.
TATGTATGTTTTACTTTCCTTTTTATCTAACTACTTTGCCTCCTAATTCTTATTGATAAAAAGATGGTATCAATACATAATAATATTACATGTATGTAATTCAAAGTAGCATAATAAATAGACTCTCAATTGTACTTATAATTAACAATTTAAAACCTAGTATATGGGATAGAATGTTTGTGATCGATTTTAAGTTCTTGATTACAAAAGTATCTTGAATCAACGAGGAAAGTTGATTAAACTGTTACACACTTTGTACATAATAAATGTACAAAGGTAATTTTTCCCCTAAGTCAATATGACCAAGTGAAAGAATTAAAATTTAATCATGTAATAATTTTTAAAAATAGCTTATGTTTGGAAGTCCATGAACAACTAATGTGGTAAAAATAAGTATCAAAACGAAATGAAAGCAAAATGTCACAGCTTCTTTTCCTTGAGTTACCCATATTTTGAAGAGGGGGACATAGAGACATAATCCAGTACCAGTGCAAATTAGACACAGACTTGTAAAGTGAGTTCAAAATAATGAAACTTAGAAGAAGCTCCTCTAAACCCTTTAAATTTTGTATCCAGAGGAGCAAGCAACCTTTGGACATTCAGCTACTAGCTAAAATGGAAAAAAACATTGGCTCCCCCTTACAGTAAGAAAGTAGAATAAGGGAAGAAGTAACGTTCCTACTGCTGATTATTTCTTCCAACCCGACTCAATGCTTGGGAGAATCCCTGGCACAATGACTGGTGAAAAGTCTGCTTTATGTTATTTTCACCCAGGTTTGTCTTTAATTCCTTCTTCCTTGAGTATTTAATTGCCTATTTTACATTTTCATTATACAATCCAAGTTTAAATAAACAGGATCAATTTTCTATCTCCGGAAGCAATAACAACGAATTACATCAAGAGTTTTTTCTTAAAAGGTCATTTAGGTCCCATAAAAACTCAGAAAACAAAAAAGACTGCAATACTCTATATAGTGTTCCCTAACACCCCCCAAAATGTTTTAAAAATACTGACCCATGCTACAATTTTATGAGAAAATATTTGTTTAAAGAGTGTGGGACTGCAGGAAGAATCGGTATTTTTCAAGGGGCACAGAGAGTCAGAGATTGGGTAAGGAAAAAGGTCTACATTTTTAGAGTAGTCTTTTTAATGTACTTATTCCTAAGCTTTTCCCAGAAAAGGGCTTAAGGCAGTTAAAGTTATTTTAAAAACATTGACTCTGCTGGTAATTATTTCTCCAAAGGAGACACGGACAGCGCAGGAACTGCTTTGCTGATGTAGGGGTTTCTTTCCTCCAAACAAATAACTTTAAGCTGGAAGCGATAATCTTAGTTTGATGGCCGTCCACCGACTTGGTTGGTTTTTAAGCCTTTGAAATCTGGGTTATTTCTTAAAATCTACACTTTGCCCGTTTATTTTCGAATGGAACGAAACCAGCCCCTCGCGCGCACAGGAGATTCCTGGATGTGCTGGCGGTCACCGGCGGTGCCTGCACAGCGCGCTGATGCTGCCTGCTCCCCTGCCGCCAAGACAGAGCGAGCGCCGGAAAGAAGTTACCAGGGCTTTCCTAGGAGATGTTCCAGGTCTGCCCTCCAAGAAAATCGACTCTCCCTGGGAGTATTAAACCCCAGGGTTCCGGCCAGACGGATCTGTGAGCAGGAAAAGCTGGGTTTGGGGCAGCGCCCTCGCCAGACAAATAGGGCTGGATCTGCGGCTTTGTAGCTCAGAGCCAGGGTAATATTTCAAAAGGGAGCAATAAAAGTCTTAGACGAATCAAGCTTCTCTTAGATGAATCAAGCGCTTCTCTGGCTGGTTGGAAAAGAAATTTGAAGCTTTTTATTGGGCTCTAGTCACAATAGTTTACTGCAAACGGTAAACTAGCTAGCGCGTTAGCCCTCTTCTACCTTCCTCTAGGGGTCAGGTCCCTTGGTTAATATGCAGATTTCAATGATTCCTGACTGCCTGTAATTCAGGGAAACGCCATAATTTGATTACAAGAAAAGGTCAGCCTGCCTGCCTCGCCTGCCTCTTGGCCTAGTTTTGAGAATTCTCTTCCTCGGAGGGAGGGTCTCCCCTCGCACACTCAGGCGGACAAGGGCCACAGGAGAGAAGCACCAGAGGCCCACCCGGTCCTTGCGGAGGAGCGGGAAAGGGGACGCCCCAAGGCAACCAGGTCTAACCACTCCCATCCCCTGCTGCCTGTCCGCAGCCCAGAAGACCGCAGATCTGCGCTGCTCACACTTAACGCCAGAATTTCCCCCATCTCCATCAGCCTCTGCCCCTCAAGTCATCATCAGGAAAAAGTTATAACGGTGAAATCAAACGTGATGATTTTTGCTCCTGTTAACACCTTTATATTGTCAAGAGTAAACCTTATATGGTGGTACAGCTGTAAGGATCTGGGGGAGAAGACCGCTGAAAAGATCATATTTATTAATACAACTGCTCTGTAGATACATGTTAAGGTCTGAAAACAGAATTAAAAGATGACATGTTGTGACTTGGCAATCCGTAAGCAGTTTAAGTTAGAAACCTCTAAATAGACACAGTGACCCCTAAAATGCAAACACTTAACATATTCAATCACTGAACGGTAGGTACTCCAATCTTCCTTTTTTTTTTTTGTACATACAGACCCCCTACAAAAACTGCCACCCATTCTTCCCCTAGAGTTAGAGTCCCGTCATTGGGACAGGTATATAATACATATGCTAACCGCTTTCTACCACCTTTTATACAGATCATACAGTGAAAAGGTGGAACCACACAAGGTAAGAATAGCTTTAAAATTCTTGAAAATGATAAACTCTTGGCTTCTTGAAGTTGAGTACATAGCACAGGTTCCCACTCTAGAAAAAAGCTGAGGTTTGACCACTTGTCCTCACCATCCCCCACTAACAAACAGCCTGGAATTAGGACTTGCAGGCTTTGAAGGTTGTAAACAAGTCACAAAGGTAACACCCCGTCTTCCTGCCTAGCCCCCAATACCTCCCTGCACACACATACACAACACAGCGTCTGTGATGGCCTGAATTGTATAGGAGAGAGGGCAAGCATTGGGCTGGATCTACCACCATTTGCTCAGCCTCAGATCAACAGAATAAACGTAAAAGCAATCACACAGCACCCCAAATGGCTTTACTACTTAATTCTACTTCTCTATTTTATGAACTGGGCCAGACTTCTCTTTGTGTTCACTGAGATGTGAGGTCACCAAACTTAATGTGGTAAGGATCCTAGTAGAATTTAAGCTGCTTTTGTGGGGGGGGGGGTGAGGGTAGCCGGGGGAAAGACATGGTTTTCTTTTCTGTTAAAGCAAGATATGGTCTGACCAAACAGCTTCTGGTGAAAACATAAAAATCAATTAAACTAGGCTCATGCAGATCAATGGACCCAAATGCCCAAAGATGGAAAATGGCTAATTGAAAAGTTATTGATTATTTTAATCAATGTCTTTCCCTTGATTACCTAGCGCTTTTATAGGTTATGGATGAACTATGGACTTTTCAAACATGGAAAAAGAGACATGTTGAACAGGCTCAGGAATTCTCATAGCACAATGGGTAAAACATACCTGAGTCTTATAATCCAATCATCTGACAAAATTCTCAAAGCTAGCTTTGGAAGCTAAATGATTTATTTTGATAGAAAGCTAGGCTGTTGAAAGATAGGGCTGAACATCTTTCAACCTCTAAAAGATGACTCTTGATAAATAGCACCTTACAATAATCAAAATCTTTTTACCACACATTTTCAAAGAAGCCACGGTGAATAACACATTAGTCTGAGATTTACACTATATTCACTGTTAGGCAGCATCTATTGTAATGTGTTCAGAATGTGATTGAAAAAGAAATGTAAACTCAGTGGAATGAAAAAGATAGACTTGGCTTTAATTGAAAAAGACAAACTAAGTGAATAATGAGTATATAAAACCTAGCCTATGCCACTTTTATCACCCATATATGACACTTAATCTTAAATTTATGAGAGAAAACTGAACTGTGTTTCAAATCACCAGAGGCTTTTCCTACTCTGTTGTTTCTACCTTCTTTCTAGTAATACTTTAATGCTGATAACAGTAGAGATAAACCAACTTGCAAATTTTTCATATACTCCTCATTTTTTAATATGTTTAGATTCTTCTTTGTAAAGGAAACAAATAATTTGGATTAACTATAAAAACTATGCATAGTATCAAGAGCCTTATTTAGTCATCTGAAATGAAAATACTTTCAATAGAAAGCCATGCCAAAGATCCCCCCCAAGAAAAAGTAGTACATTTTATGCTTAAGATAGATATGCAAATAGTTTTCCAAACAGTACATCTTAATTCACCTATATTATATGACCCACATAAAAATCTCTATAAACTTCTGATCCCTTAGATTTACAAACACATATCCTATTTCTAGAAGAGAAAATCTCAGAGGTATCATAGATTGATTTCATTTTGAGATTAAATATTCTCATATCAACTTTATGCTCATTAGTGATCGCTGCCAAAATGGGGCAGGCTTGTCCTTGCTCTGCAGGAAAATCCAGGTGCTAAAGAAGTAGGTGACTATTGGGGACTCAGTAGGTGGCACTCTTCCCTTTACATACTCAGCCAATGCCCTAGAAGAAAGTTATGGGACACTAGATACACCATAAATAATTCTCTTAGGAAAAATAAAACCAAAATGTTGACCAAATTATAAATGGAACTTTGGGAAGGTGGAAATCAAACTGTACTATACTCAGCATTGAAAAAATTCTGCCTCTATTTCAAATGAATTGCATTCTTTACCTAGTGCCCCTAAAGAGATTATCAATTATAATGTGTGAAGGTAAAAAAAAAAAAAAAGTTCTGAAAATCCCCAATAGCGAAAAATGCAGTATTTCTAATCAAGACAGCCATTTGAACAAAATCTCAAGGTTACTATGCAGAAACCATATAGCCACTTTATTTATTATTTGTTTGGTTTGGTTTTGATTTTTCAGAGCACTGACAACCACTATTTTCTTCTTTTAACCTTGGTTTCATTTTCTAATTTAGTAAAAAGAAAACAACATCTATAGCTCTATTGTCCTAAAAGGAGTAAATGAGAATATCTGGTTTCAAGTCACTAACAAACCAGTATTTAAAGGGTGCTTAAACAAATGAAGGGGGATAGAGGGCAGTGGTTCTAGTTCCTCTTGTTTCTTGCCTGCCTGGGGAAAAAAAAACTCACATAAATCAAGATTATTCTTGCATTAGTCCTAGTCAAAATATTTGGATGTGAGAGAAGATTAAATGGATAAGATTTAGGATTATCCTTTGATTTTAATTATCCAGGCTAATCATGGGTGGGGGAATCAAAGGTTGCCTACAGTCCATATGGCAGTTCAAAATTTGCTTTTAACAACAAAATTCTGTAAACCCTTTTCTATTCATGTAACTAAAAGAATAATTCAACACTTTCAACACTTTTTATAAAAAGTATACATCTTCAAGATTTGATATACTGATTCCACAGAAAATATAACAACCAAACTACATAGCCACTTTTTCAAGGGTATCATTAAATGTGAGTTAAGAATGACAACCTTTTTTTTTTTTTGCATTTCTATAGAATGTTTTTAAAAGGGGAAAGAAGGTAGCCTAGAACTGCCATAATCAGAGGTAAAAGTACAGAAAAAGAAAAATAATAAATATGATAAGAATACATTTGAGGGCGGGGAGCAGTGGCTCACACCTGTAATCCTAGCACTCTGGGAGGCTGAGGTGGGCGGATGGCTCAAGGTCAGGAGTTCGAGACCAGCCTGAGCAAGAGCGAGACCCCGTCTCTACTATAATATAGAAATAAATTAATTGGCCAACTAAAAACATATAGAAAAAATTAGCCGGGCATGGTGGCGCTTGCCTGTGGTCCTAGCTACTTGGGAGGCTGAGGCAGAAGGATTGCTTGAGCCCAGGAGTTTGAGGTTGCTGTGAGCTAGGCTGACGCCACAGAGCTCACTCTAGCCCGGGCAACAGAGTGAGACTCTGTCTCAAAAAAAAAAAAGAAAGACAAAGAAACAGAATACATTTGAGGACCTATTCCTATCAAACAGTTGAAATATCAAATAACACATGACATATAATGATTTGGATAAGAGGCACATGGAACACAAACAGAAATATCTAAGCAAAGTTATTTTGACAGTCATTATCTTTAGACTTTATATTCTTTTTCTAAAAGCAAAGGATTTTAAACTTCTGAAAAGTTTACTTTCTTATCTTCTCTACCTTGGAATTCTAGCACAGTGCCAGACACTCTAAAGCACTCAGCTGTTAACTACAACTATCACTACCAATGTCTCCTTAGTTTCAAAGAAAATGTACTAGGTAAGTCAGTAATATCTCTAAAATTCAAAACAATGCAAACACTTCCTCTATAGTTTTAGTAATTCTAAATCTAGTCATGTACTATTACCCAATACACTTGAATTACAAAAATCATCATTCACAATCCCAACAATATTTTTTGGATGAAATATGTGAAAAACTGCTGAGAGTACCTATTCTTGAAACCTTCCCTACCACAAAAAAGATTACAGTCAAATATAAAATGTTAACAACTTTTCTAATAAGTAAAAAATAACCTAGAAAACACTGGTTCACTTATTTCATTTCCTTAACCATATATATCCCCCAACTCACATCCATACTTCTTGAAAATATCCTCTGAAATTGAAGTGCAATCCAAATTTATAATCCCCAAAGTTTTAAAGTTTTATTTTTCCATACTTTGTGTTTTAATATGAATTGCTTTAATAATATGAACTACTAAAATGTCAATAAAATGACTTTTTAAAAAAGCTAATTGCAGATATTATGCTAGTATATCATCCAACTAAAAAGAGATGGCAGAAATATGCAGGACGTTGGCACTGGCAGATAATTTAAATATGTAATTCTGAGGTTTTTAAGTTACACAATAAGTGCCACATAAAATATTTGTGTTCTATAGGTATCTGAGAATAAACTATATATCATACTATCTGTGAATGTATGATTATGGATCCAAATAACAAACTTTCTACTGTGGGAGCTGGCAATCTTTGAAAACATGCACCCAGAGGTCTGTACTTTCTTTCTTTTTTGTGTGTGTGTGTGTACTTTATTTCTTAAATTCAAACATACAGACCTAGAATATCCTTAAAATGGTGACATCTATTTTTGGAATAATGATAAACACTTCTCTAATCAGGTTATTACAATAATATTTTAAACAAGCAATTCCAGCATTGTAACAACAAAAATGTTAACTGGAGTGTAAAACAGAACCAGTATTCATGTGAAACTCTCATATAATGGAATAAAAGCGGCCTTAAGTAAGTTTTTACACTCCTTTCACTATTTCACTTAGTGATACCCATTAATGAGGACAAGCAGTGAAATTCTATTCCACCACAAATGCATTCATCACACTGTACCACACTCACACAAATATAAATCTACATTCCTACACATAGCTTTATTTTCTCTACCACATTCATGATGCCAACCACCAAAATAGAATAACAGCATATTAGGAGATTTGGTCTCACACTGCTATAAGCAGTAACTTACTATTTCAAATGTCACATTTTAGATGAAATTGCTTTTTAGGAGCAAGTAGGCAATTTGTAATATAGGCATCTAACAGAAACTCTTTAATCTAGTTATTTATGATCAATATTAAAAGATACATATTTTAGAGACAACTAAGGTAAAACAATCAACAATCCTATTTCCAGAATTCTGACATACACAAGACAAAGTAAATGCTGGTAAAAATTCCAGAACATCAGGATAGGCAAGATTTGTGCTACCTTAAAAAAAAAATTCTACCTTATACAGAATTATACATTTTTATTGGTCCTTAGTGAAAATACACACATCCACATCCAGTACAATAATGAACTAGCAGTGGATTCATAATAGCATTGGAGAATCACATTTTTTTTAACTCCTAAAATAAGTTCCTATAAATGGTAATGTAAAACTGAGAAGGGGAAGATGAGAGTGCATAGAAGAAGTACTTTCGTCCTGTGACACAGGAAGTAGGGCTTTAACACATCCTTCCTTTTTTGCTTTAATACACTTCTAAGGCTGAAGACAAGTAGCCATTTGAGAATCAGGCCCTCTTCAAAAGTCTTAAGTATGAGCGGACTGAATGTTAAAGAAAAGTGGGAGTTTTAGAAATGACAAACCCTTCACCCCATAACTCGTAACACCTGTGGCTCTGACATCTCTTTGCATCTCTACACCCTCCACCTCCATTGGCCAGGCCATCCAAGAACTACTTCTTTGACTTCTGTTCCCGTTCCAGTTCCCACACATGCATTCATTATCATTATCATTCTCTCTCCCTTTCCTACTTTCCTTCCATCCATCCCTCCCTCCCCCGCCCACACACATACCCGCGCACACACACACACACACACAAAGCGTCTTCACGATGCACAGAATTGCCCTGACCCCATTTGTGTAGACCATCAAGAAGGGCTTCGCCACCAGCCCCGCACCACATTTCAATACGCACGCCCACTCCTTTTTTCAGACTAAACACCCTTCTTCCCTCCTCCCTGTCCCGCCCCCACTGGCCAGAAGACGTGGGGAGCGCGGGGAACAAGGGTAAGGACTCTGAACGCTTGTCCCCACCGGCTCGCCGTTCCCTCGCCTCCGCCCCAACAGCGTTACCCACCCCCTACCCGCTCATTACCTGCCAACAGGTTCCTAATTTCCTCAGGGAGGGGGTAGGGAAAGGAGGTGCTGCTGGGGTTGAGCATGTTAGGGAGCACAAGGAGTGCAGGGAAAGGACCTGTACTGAAAGGTTACGGATGGGGTAGGGTTGCAGCTCCGAACTAGACTTGGGCCAGCAGTCCCGCTAAGAACAGCGGGTCTACGAGTCGGGACACTGCCAGGCCGGGGCTCACAACAAGGAAGTCACTGACTCTCCAGCCAGCCGCAGCTGGACTTTCGGCCCAGCCCCGCCCGCAAGATCGGGGCGGGGCGGTGGGCGGGGAGAAGGCATGAAGGGTCGCAGGGGTCCAACTGCGCATGTGTATTCTTAGGTTTTCCTGGCCTCCGAAGAAAGAATGCCCGGGCAAGCCACGCCCACCACTACGCAGGCAAGTTGGAGGAGGAGCGGCTGGTGGGAAGGAAGCCAACTGGGGCTGTGTCACGTGACACGTATCTGACGCACCTTGTCGCCATTTTGGTTACTGGTACCGCCGCAACTGCTGACCGTTTCCCTAGGATCCCGGAAAGTAATGTACCAGTAGTGCCTAGAAGTTTTCCGATTAAGAGGCCGTCTGGCTAATGGTTACTCCCACTGAGGTTTACCACCTCGCCTGCTAATCCACAGGGAATTTTCGATTGCCCTAAACTATTATGGCCTTCTTTGTCCGATTGAATGGAGGTAACAAAGTCGCAGCTTCCGCCAGTCCTCCCTGAGAAGCCAGTCTGCAGCTGCTGGGGGAGCCTTCTGATTGGCTCTTGGATTACTTTTCTATCTAATTCACATTCTTGAGGTGAATTATTTTATCCCCACTAGGAAGAGTAGGAAGTTCTAGGCACTATCCTTTGGATGAAAAAAATAATAAAAATAAGGCCAAATAGACATAGATACCATTGTCCCATCTACAAGCGTCAAAAAGAAAATTGCTGGTATAAATAAAATTGCTGGTAAAATAAAATTATAAAATCTGTTCACTCCAACTTGACCATTTAGTCAACAAATAATTATTGTCTGCTATCTGTAAATCTAAGGTTTTCTTTTAAAAAGACACCTCTGGCTCCTTTAAAACCTTTAAAATATGTGTGTGTGTCAGTGTAGACTATATATTCAGGCATACCTCGTTTTATTTTGCTTTGCAGATTTGCATGCTTTTTACGAATGAGGTTTGTGGCAATTGCATCAAGCACGTCTTTGGGCAGACTTTTTCAATAGCATGTGCTCATTTTGGTAATTCTTGAAATAGTTCAAACTTTTATTTTATGATATCTGTTACGGTGATCTGTTATCAGTAATGTTTGAAGTTACTATTGTAATTGTTTTGGAGCACCACAAACCACACCCATAAGGACAGCGCACTTAACCAGTAAACACTGTGTATGTTCTGAATGCTTCACCAACCAACCCTTCCCCCATCTCTGCAGCTCCTTAGACCTCCCTGTTCCCTGAAACATAAAAATATTGAAATTAGGCCAATTAATAAACCTACAGTGTGTTCAAGTGAAAAGAAGAGTAACATGTCTCTCACTTTGAATCAAAAGCTGTGAATGATTAAGTTTGTGAGGAAGGCATGTTGAAAGCCTAGACAGGTCAAAAGCTAGGCCTCTTGTGCCAGTTAGGCAAGTTGTGAATGCAAAGAAAATGTTCTTGAAGGAAATTAGAAGTACTTGTCCAATGAACACATGAATGATAAGAAAGCAAAACAGTCTGATTGCTGATATGGAGAAAGTTTTAGCAGTCTGGATCAAACCAGTCACAACATTCTTTCAGGCCAAAGCCTAATCCAGAACAAAGCCCCAACTCTCTTCAATTCTGTGAAGGCTGAGAAAGGTGACATAGCTGAAGAAGAAAAGTTGGAGGCTAGCAAAGATTGGTTCATGAGGTTTAAGAAAAGACACCATTTCCATAACATAAAAGTGTAAGGTGAAGCAGCAAATGCTGATGGAGAAGCCGCAGCAAGTTCCAGAAGATCTAGCTAAGGTCACTGTTGAGGGTGGCTACACTAAACAACAGATTTTCAGTGTAGATGAAACAACCTTATATTGTAAGAAGATGCCAACTAGGACTTCCATAACTAGAGAGGAGAAGTCAATGCCTGGCTTCAAAGCTTCAAAGGACAGGCTGACTATCTTGTTAGAGGCTAATGCAGCTGATGACTTTAAGTTGAGGCCAATGTTTATTTGCCATTCCAAAAATCCTAGGGCCCTTAATAATTTGCTAATCTACTCTGCCTCTGTTCTATAAATGGAACAACAGAGCCTGGATGACAGCACATCTGTTTATAGCATGGTTTACTAAATATTTTAAGCCAGCTGTTGAGACTTACTGCTCAGAAAAAAAAGATTTCTTCCAAAATATTACTGCTCATTGACAATGCACCTGGCCACCCAAGAGCTCTGATAGAGATGTACAAGGAGATTAATGTTGTTTTCATACCTGCTAACACAACATCCATTCTGCAGCCCATGGATCAAGGAATAATACTGACTTTCAAGTCTTATTATATTAGTTAAGAAATACATTTCATGAAGTATAGTTGCCATAGATAGTGATTCCTCTGATGGATGTAGGCAATGTCAATTAAAAACCTTCTGGAAAGAATCAACATTCTGGATACCATTAAGAACATCCATGGAGTCTTTCTTCCTTCTTCCCTCCCTCCCTCCCTGTTGCCCTTCTTTAAAAAAGAGAGAGAGAGAAAGAACATTCATGATTCATGGGAAGAGGTCAAAATATCAACATTAACAGGAATTTGGAAGAAGTTGGTTCCAGCCCTCATGGATGGTCAGGGGTTCAAGACTTCAGGAAGTCACCAGATGTGGTGCAAATAGTAGGAGACCTTGAATTAGAAGTGGCTATAGGGTAACTATCACAACTTTTTAAAAAAAGAAGTGGAGCCTGAAAATGTGACTGAACTACTGCAATCTCGTGATAAAACTGGAATGGATGAGGAGTTGCTTCTTATGAATAAGCAAAGAAAGTTGTTTCTTAAGATGAAATCTACTCCTGGTAAAGATGCTGTGAACATTGTTGAAATGACAACAAAGATTTAGAATATTATATATAAACTTGGTTGAGAAAGCAGTGGCAGAGTTTGAGAGGATTGACTCCAGTTTTGAAAGAAGTTCTGCTGTGGGTTAAATGCTATCATGCATGCTACAGAGAAACTTTCATGAAAAGAAGAGTCAATGGCTCTGGCAAACTTCATTGTTGCCTTCTTTTAAGAAATTGTCACAGCCACCCAACCCTCAACCAACCAGCCTGGTCAGTCAACAGCTGTCTACATCAAGGCAAGACCCTCCACCAGCAAAAAGATTACAGCTCGCTGAAGGCTATGATAAGCGTGAGCAGTTTTTAGCAATAACTTTTTTTGCAACAGAGTCTCACCATATTGCCCAGTCTGGCCTAGAATTCCTGGACTCAAGGGATCTTCCTGTCTCAGCCCCAAAAGTAGCTGGGACTACAGGCATGTGCCACAGCACCTGGCTGCAATAAAATATTTTTTAATCAAGGTATATAAGTTATTTTTTAAAAACACAATGCTATTCCATACTTAATAAACTACAGTATAGTGTAAACAATTTTATATGCATTGTGAAACCAAAAAATTGGTGTGACTCACTTCATTGCAATATTTGTTTTGTTGCACTCATCTGGAACCTAACCCACAACATCTCCAAGGTATGTCTGTTTACGCATATGTGTGTGTGTATATGTGTGTGTGTGTGTATACACACATTTATAACATGTGCATACATAAGCATATTACATTGAAGTGCCTCTTAGTTAAAATCACTCAAAACCTAGTATGTAATCATATCTGTCATCAAGGAAAATGAAGACACCAGAGTCACTGAAGAATATAGAATAAAGGCTGATAGAGGAAGTCTTCAGACAGGACCTGCCTGGGCAAAGGATTTAATGAGTGTCCACTGCGTATGACTCTCAGTAGAAATATGCCTGAAAACAGTAGTCGTTGGGATGCCCCCAGCCACACCCTCCATCTCTCTTGGCAAGTACATCATTTTTAAAACCACACACAAACATCAGCTCCTCTAATAAGCCATTACCTACATTTACCTTGATAGAGATAGTGGCTGTTTCCTGGATGCTACCATTGTATTTTAAACATTGTATCCTGGCTCCAATGGCAATGTATATTGTTTATTCCTCTACCCTCCACTCTTCACTAGATCAATGGTCCTTAAACTTTAGTTTGCATTAGGATCACAGAGAGAACCTATTGTAATACATTGTGAATTCTCAAGTCCTACCCCCAGAGATTCTGATTCAGTTTTTTTAGGGTGTGGCCTGAGAATCTGTATGTCACTGCCCACAGATGAATTCAAGACATCTGACATTTCATTTTGAGAATCCCTTTACTACTTCCCAGCTCCTATAGGGCACAAAATTTGTCATAACTTATCTTTCATCCCCAGCTGGAACCTTAAACCTAACATAGAATAATGGCTCTATTAATATTTCATCAAAAAGTTTAGTAAAATATTACATAGTCAAATGCAATGACATTTTTGTTTAATTCTCTAAGAGATAACACCAAACACTAATTGTAAATGGAAAAATTAGAACATTTTGGAGTCCATGTCTTGCTTCTCAAAACAAAAAACAAGACAGAAACTTTACAACTGAAGTAAAATACACAAAATAATAACAAAAATGACACCCCCAAAACAAACCCATTCCCTAAAATGGAATCTGAAGTTCCCACTAGATTTAGAAATGTGATGAATTATAGAAAGATTGCTGAAAATCAAAATTCTTTTGGTGGAGATAAAAGTGAACAAAGAGTCATTTTACAATATAGGTCTTACAACTTCAAAGAATTGAGAACTATTATCCTTAAACCACAAAATTATCTTCCTTCCTAAAGAAGGAAGAAATTATTTCATGGACATTTTATATCAGTGAGGATTCTTTCTCCCTCTACAGTTATCACATATAATTCTTTGTCTTGTCACATTTGTTATTAAATGAGGCCTCAAAATGTCCCAATCCTTTGTTTCCTTCTGATAGAACTGACCAATTTTTTTTTTATTCCTGTGTCTCATTTATTTATTTACACTCGACTCATTCCACAAAGGAATTGAGGTGATTTGCTCTTGTATCAAATAGACAGCTTTCTGGAGTGGATCAAATGGACAGTGTCTACACTGCTCATTATGACAAGTCATTCTTGTTAGTGAGACAGGAAACTATTAAGATTGCCTTAAAATATATAGCATCTAGTAGTCCAAATAAAAAAGGCAATAACAGAAAATGGACTTTTTGTTATGAAACACATTTCCCCTAGTTAGGAAACCATTCTCAGACACAGGTCCATGATGGATTCACTTGGGCAATGCTTTGTATACTCTATCATTTTTACTGTTTATTGTTAAAGTTACTGAAATTGATTATAAGACAGAAAGAGTAATAAAGAGAGGTTAGAAGAAATACATTCATATTTCTCGTTTCCAAATGTTTCCATAACAAAAGCTAAGAAGGAAATCAAATCATACTTTACATTCTTTATGCTAGTCATATTAGGTTTAAAAAAAGGAATAATAAATGAAACCTTAAATCTCAATCTAAGAGAGGTAGTGACCTCCCTACCATTCTGCAAAGGAGAAACTAGACTCTGGGAAAATCTCATAATTTATCTTCTCAAAAGTAGATCCTCTAGTTCAATGAAAAAAATATATATTATATATGTGTATATATATATATATATCCCTATAACTGAAGGTAACCCTCTTTCTTATATCCTTCAAAATGAGCTTAGGAGCACTGAATAAATACTTGCCCACGGGCCTAGGTTTAAAAGAATCTAAATGAACATTGAAGAAAAGCAGACAATGGTTCAAAACACAATTTACTTTTCTCTGCCTCTCTTACCTCCATTTTTACTTGGCTTTCATTGGCACATGAAAGATTACATTTATACTTGGATGTTGTATTAGTTATCTATTACTGCATAATAAAATTTAACAGCTTAAAACAGTTATCTCACAGTTTCTGATGGTCAGGAATTCATGAGCAATTTAGCTGGATGATTCTGGCTCAGAGTCTCTCAAGAGATTGTGGTCAAGCTATAGGCTAAGTTGATATCATCTTCAGATTTAAACATGGCCAGAGGATCTGCTTTGAAGATGGCTCACCATGGGACTCTTGGCTAGAGTCCTTCATTCCTCTTTGGATATTAGAAAAAACCCTCAGTTCTTTACAACATGGATTTCTCCACAGGGCTGCTTGCCCCAGAGCACATAATCTAAGAAACAGAGCAACCAAGACAGAAACTGCAATGTCTTTATGACTTAATCTCAAAAGTGACATAACTTTACTGCTTCCATATTTTATTGGTCACACAAACCAAGCCTGGTGTGAAAGGGGGAAGGGACTACACAAGGCTGTGAAAACCAGGAGGTAGAGGTCATTGGGAGCCATATTGGAAGCTAGCTATAGTAGTAAATCCTCTGACTCCCAATAATTCTCATCCCTTCCACATGCAAATTACAGCCATCCCCTCCCCAAACCACCTGCAAAGTCTCAACCCATTGCAGCATAGGCTCAAAGTCCAGAATCTCATCATCTAAATCAAGCCCAGGTGTAGATGATGTCACCTAGTATAAGTCCCTTAATACAGCTCTTCAAGTACAGATCTCCCAATCTAAAGACCTATGAAGTAAGAAGACAAGTTATCTTCTCCCTACATACTCAAAATACATTAGACAGGCATAGGATAACCACCACAGACATTTCTGTTCAAAAGGGGTGGAGAGAATGGGAAATATACAAAGATAACTGGTCCAAAGCAATTCTAAAATCTAGCCAGGAAAATGTGGCAAGGTCTTTGATCAGGTCACAATTCTACTCTCATCTGGAAATAACTTCTCCATACTCTTGGTTCTGCCCTCTGAGTCATCCTTCCTTTTCATGAAAGGTAGCCATATTTTCAGTTGTGTAGTTTTCTCAACCTGCTTCCTGCTGATAGAATTTTGAGGGTCAAAAGATCTCTTTCCATTTTATACTGTCACTGTCCCAATTCTCTATCAGTCAGAGATCAAGGAGAAAAGCAGAACTACTAGAATGGAGATAGAGAAATAATATAAAGCAACTTCTTACAGAGATTTGACCCTACTCAATAGTGCAAGCTGGTTAAACTGTCTCCATAAGGCTGTTATCTTTGTAGCTGATACTTGGGCTTGAAGTCCACAGTTCAAGGAGTCAGAAAGGGAAGATGGATGGATTCACAAGTTGAAAACTGGAGGCATACGCCACATAGTTCATGAGAACTACCTGAAACCCAAGTTATTTCTCACTGTGTCTGACCTTGATGGTGTGGAGGTCCTTCAGAAGCCATGGGCCATCATTGCAAACCTTAATGCACACACTTGACTCAGGAGTCAGAGAAGCTAAAGGAGGAGCCAGAAGAAGATGAAGCAGTTGCAGGCCCAGCTGCTGCTGCAGACCAATGAAGTGAACCAGCAGATAAGCAACAATATATGTTCACTATGAAATGACTCCTGCTTCATTTCTGCTCTCCAAATCTCACATAAGAATATACTTTGTGGCCCACCCTAACCAGAAACACAGAAAAGGGAATTCTAAGAAATATAGGTCAACAGCTACCAAGCATACACTTGTACTATCGTAAGTAAAGAGTGGATTAAAGCAATTCAAACTGAATTTATTTTCAGCCTAATCCATTTTTAAAAAATTAAAATCTACTGGCTTTCAAGTTATCTAGTAACTGGTCTACACAGTTAAACAATTACACACGTCTTAAACTCCTCGCATCAAGTAATCCTTCTGCCTTGGCCTCCCAAAGTGCTAGGATTATGGGTGTGAGCCACTGTGTCTGGCCTCGTAAGGACTCATTTAAGAATTCTTAGAAATGAAGAGTTGTTTTTATTTTCTAAATTATTATCCCTCTTTTCCTTTGAATTTTCTATGGCTAGCACTAATTGTGTGGCAGTCAACAAGAAAAAAATTATATTCTCACTGGAATTCACATGAAGTCATTTTACCTACCCATAAAAGATGTGACGTAAAACCCAACCAGAACCAAAAGGTACTGATAGATGCAGCTCACAATTTCAGATTTTAGGTTATAATTATTATTAATCTTATCAGTGTAAAGTAGTAAGTTAGCAAGATAAGGAAACATTCATTCTCTTTGGCTATCTCATTTGCAAACACACAAATATACACAGTCACATGTTGCTTAATAACAGAGATACAGTTTGAGAAGTGTGTCATTAGGTGATTTTTGTCATTGTTCAAACATTATAGAGTGTACTCACACAAACCTGGATGGTATAGGCTACTACACACCTGGTTTATATGGTATAGCCTATTACTACCAGGCTACAACCCTATACAACATGTTCATGTACCAAATACTGCAGGCAATTGTAACACAATGCTAAGTAATTGTGTGTCGAAACATATCTAAACATACACATTTCTATGTTTACATAAAATACAATATTATAAGCAATATACAGTAAAACACAATATTATAATCTTATGGGACCACCATCATATATGTTGTCGGTCACTGACCCAAAGAAAAAGAAGTCATTATGCAGTGAGTGCATGACTATACTCCGGCACTTTGCTGCCCTGGCCATTTGTTTTATTTTATTTTATTTTATTTATCTACTTATTTTTTTGAGACAGAGTCTCAGTCTGTTGCCCGGGCTACTAGAGTGCCATGGCATCAGCCTAGCTCACAGCAACCCCAAACTCCTGGGCTCAAGCCATCCTACTGCCTCAGCCTCCCAAGTAGCTGGGACTTACAGGCATGCACCACCATGCCCAGCTAATTTTTTCTATATATCTTTTTAGTTGTCCAGCTAATTTCTTTTTATTCTTAGTAGAGACAGGGTCTCGCTCTTGCTCAGGCTGATCTCGAACTCCTGAGCTCAAACAATCTACCCGCCTCAGCCTCCCAGAGTGCTAAGATTACAGGCATGAGCCACCACACCTGGCCCTGGCCATTTGTTTTAATATGAGAAGAACAAGCAATTTAATATGGACTGGATTTGAGTTATTAACAAGATGCTATATGTCTTTAGGGTTCTGCAAATTGGGAATAAGGTGCGAGAACTGTTCATCTCATTCTAGACTTGTCAGAGGCTTCTGATTCTCTGCCCAGGTAGCAGACCTCTTCTCCCTTTCACTGAATTGATTTCCTTTATCCAGACTCTCAATCCTCAGAGGTTGGCTTTGATGATAATTTGGTTCTGACCTTATTTCCTAGCTCTAGTAACTGAATTTGTCCTGCCTGGGTTCTCAGATCAAGTCCTTACCTTACCTACTTTTAATAAAGAGACATATTTGTCATGATTACACCTACCCCTCTTGGACTCTGGCTCTGCCTTACCCTTATAGTCTTGATTTACAGGCAGGTGTTGTATTCTACCTGGATCTCCAGAGAAGAGATAGCTGAAATACCTGTCTTGCCTTGTATTTCTGATCAGGCTTAGTCGCCAAGGACTAGTAACATGCCAAGAAAATGCTCATTCTTTATTATAATACTATCTAAAATGTAATGCACCCTTCTCTCCAGGTGAACTCCTCCTCTATGATTTGGCAAGGCTACCTTGAATTGTGAGCAGGCGCATAAAAAGACAAGAAATTTTGATTCTGCCCCTTTAATTTTTTTCATCAAAATCTCTACTTTTTACCTTAGGGGCCTATTGCGTTACCCTGAAGATCCCATTTTATTCTTGGCTCATAACAGTTAGGGAGAATTATTCTTGAGCTTACCTGAAGGGTAAAGTGCAAGGTCACTGGTATAATTTAACTTTTCCAGGCACTCCTTACCTTCACTCCCTGAAATTCTACCAATTAGAGACTCAGGAGAGTGGATAGGTAATTATCTCCCTTGGCATCTTGATCTGGATTGTTTATAGAAATTACATTTTCTAATACCTGAATTAAGCACACTATGGCTTTGGATGAAAGATAACTGAGACAGTATTTTGGAATTTAAAACATTCTAAGGGAAGGCAGGCTGCATGGACCTTCCAAAGAATGGTTTCAGGACCAGGCAGTGTAAAACAAGTAAGGTGTTCGTAAGCATATTTTATGCTGGGTTCTCTGCTCTCTCATTAGGATAGCTCTAATCCCCACATCTTTATCAACATTTAATGAAAAGATAGTCTTCTAGAAGATGAAACTGAAGAACATGGCTGCCTTATTAATTAAATTTTGGAGGATTCACATTTAGGCTTTTAATCATAATTGGCTCGATATGAACTATTTACTGAATTTTCTATACCATTACCCATATGAATTATTTTTGTTACAGGAATTTTATTTTTGTTTTGTTATTGTAGCTATTTTAAAAACATTAATTTAGATGAAACATGATTTTCTAATATACTTCTACAGATAATTTTAAGGTTGAAGAAAAAAAAAGACCTCTGCTAGGTTAACAGAGGTTCTCAAACATTAAATAATTAAAAACAGGCCTGGGTTTCTTTCTATATGTAAAGGTAAAATAGTAAATTGTGACCAGAGTCCTTCCTATTATGATAGTACATCTATTCTCACTAGGCAATTTTAAAATACCAAGCTGTCTTCAGCAACAGTAATTCAGTGGGTTTGTGCTTAATATATTCATGAAGGCTTTGATGGATTTGATAACCATAAGGAGCTGTTAACATTAAATTGCCATTTAATTTTTTCAGTGACTTTCAAAGTTGTCAATATTAAACAGTGGTGTTTTACAAATGATTAAGGCCAATGAGAGCAAAATTAAATAAAATTTTAAAGGATCAACCAAATTCTCCCTTTTTTCTATAGTGTCCCACTAGTAGGCAAACAGAAAACACTCCCAGACATTTTTACAGGACTTTAAGCACTGTCTTGCATATTTGCCTGCAATTTGCATTGCATATTACCATACTCAGAAATTCCATCCCTTCCTCCACATCAACCCCATTTAATTTTTATACTTTTTTCTTATATCTCATCCATCAAATCCCTGTTTAATCCCATTTTATAATACAAAACAATTTTTTACCCTCATCCCCAACAGCATAATTTTAAGACACTTTTATTTAAATAATCTAGATCTCAATTCTTCCCCTTTTACGTTTTCAAAGTTGGATGATTACTTTCATGTGGTTTTATGGACTGAATTTTGGTAAGCCAAGAAAGTACTGCTGACATCTACCCAGTCTTCACAATTTGTACACTGCCACAGACATGCCTATGGCACAATAAAAGACACCAGGAATTTGCAATTCACCATACTGATTTGCTTTGCCATCCTTCAGTCTATTTGTTCAACATTCTAAAGACACATTGCTACCTATTGGGGACATAACTTCCTCCTTGTTTGGTTCTTTGCTCACACCCTGAAACCATATTATCACTTCAAACACGGTGCCTCCCCAAGAACCATATATAAGGGAAAAAAGGACTGACAAACCTAACTCCTCTCCAGCCAGCTTGCTTTATACTTCTATAAACATTTGGCTTTACTTTTTTAATAGCCATCTTAATTTTTAATTTTTAATCAGAGAGGTAAAAATTACTCTTATTTTTTTTATGCAGTGCTGTCAAAACATAATTTTTAAAATCTAGAAAAATTACATCAACTTGCTGGAGTACAAAGAAATACTTTCTGAAGCATCCCCAAATTACATGCTTTCTTTTATTATGCTTGAATGGTACACGCTAGAAGAGGATATTCTTCATTTTTATACTTTCAAATAAAATATAGCTATGCACTTGCTGTGGGAAAATAATTCTCAGACATATGGAACATTTTCAGGGAAATATTTGTGTTTTCAAAAGTGGAAAAGCATGCTGCCCACATTGAAACTCACCTGAAGAAAATACTTTTGCTTGTGCTTTTCTATATAGAAAAATGCCTTATACAGCTATAATACATATACTGTCATGCCATTACCTAAATAAAGTAAGAACTATTTAGACCATACATCAATGTGGCAAGGTTAAACATTTTCAAAGTTGATCAAATAACACTTTTAAAGTTATTTGTCTAAAATAAAATAATATACTTTACAAGGTAAAACTATATTTCAAAATAATATTGGTTTAAAAAATATGCAATACAGTGACTGCAAAAGTTAAGTATTTACACAGAATCAATTTTAATAATTTTTTTAAAAAATTTTTGGTGGAGATGGGGCCTTGCCGTGTTGCCAGGCTAGTCTAAACTCCTGATTTCAAGTAATACTCTTGCTTTGGCCTCCCAAAGTGCTGGGATTACAAGTGTGAGCCACTGTGCCTGGCCCCAGAATTAGTGTTAATTAGACAAACTTGAAAAACTTAATTCAGCATGTGATCTGCAAAAGGGTCAATTTTAGATAATACTTTCTTTCCTCTGGCAGGTATCACAGCAGCGGTCTCTGCTTTTCTGCATATTTTTGTAGTTTGCTTTTTTGTAGTGGCAGTGTTTTTGGTTTTGTTTCCTCAATTCAAAATATGGAAGAAACATTTTTCACAATTTAAAGTTTCAGTCACTTTGAAATTTTCAGTCATCTCGGTCATTCAGTCATTTCA
Organism: Lepilemur ruficaudatus; assembly: GCA_963574885.1. Classification (NCBI taxonomy): domain Eukaryota; kingdom Metazoa; phylum Chordata; class Mammalia; order Primates; family Lepilemuridae; genus Lepilemur; species Lepilemur ruficaudatus. The sequence continues at coordinate 25,569 of CAUYRT010087657.1, read as the reverse complement.
GTCTTTCAGTGAAAAATATGGCATGTAAATACAAGAAGATGAACCTGAATGAATTAATAGAAAGTATTTCTCATTTTCATTTTCACACATCATCTCTTAATTTTAAAAATAAAAAGCAGCTAGGAGTGGTGGCTCATGCCTGTAATCTCAGCACTTTGGGAGGCCAAGGGGGAAGGATCGCTTGAGGCCAGGAGTTTGAGACCAGCCTGGGCAACATAGTAAGACCCTCGCTGTACAAAAAAAAGTAAGAAAAACTAGCCAGGCATGGTGGCATGTGCCTGTAGTCTCAGCTACTGAGGAGGCTGGGGCAGGAGGATTACTTGAGCCCAGGAGTTTGAGGTTGTAGTGAGCTATGACTGGGCCACTATATTCCAACCTAGAAGGCAGAGTGAGATCCTATCTCTAATAAAATAAAGAAATAAAAAGCTGATATAAAAAACAAATTTGACATATGAATTACTGATGCAAGTCTTCAAATTTTGTGCATTCAAATACATTCACATTCTTGATTGTAATAAGAGGCAGTATCAGTGTTACTCAAAGTGTAGTCTCCTGACAGCTGCCAGCCCACAAACTGCTACCAGTCCATGAAAAGATTAGTGTAAAAAGTGAGAGTATTTAGAAACGTTTTTTGGCAATTTGACATTGGTTCAGTATCTCTTATTGTATTTTATAAATGTATCAGTCAGCATAGATTAGAAATTTAACAAAAAATAAATGGTCCTTCATCAAAGATAGCTTGAGAAGCACTGATATAAATGACTAAAATCAGTGACATTTCCCCCAAGCTTAGTTTAACTATTAGTTTTAATCTTTTTTCTGCTAAATTATGTTTTTTAATCAGAACTACAATATGTATTATGACCACACAATCAAATTGAATAGAATAGAAATAATTCATTAACCTAATATCATATTTTTTACAACACTATGATTAGCAATATAATTTCTAAATGCTAAAATAAAGTCTGTATATTCTTCTTCTATGTATCACTAACACCAAGCACACTCACAAACTAGGTACTCAATAAAAATGTGTTCAACTAATGGCATATTAATGTAGGTTGGCCATAATGAATCAGGTAAATCAAATCTTTGCCATCCAACTCAACCATAGAATGACCTCAAGTTCTATCTCTTCCCTATGCCCTTTCCTTCCTTCTTTAGGAATGTCTCCGAGCACCTTATGAATAGAATGTGGAGGTTTGGCTTCCAACTTTCTGCCTAGAGCATTGTGTACAAGCACATGGTAACTGTTAAATATTATTGAATGCATGATAATAGCATTTATTCATCATACATTCTAGCAATAACAGTAAATGGAGGATAAGATCATGCAAGAGGAAAATCTAAGAACTCTACTGTACCAGTTAGTGATTGCCACAAAAATGAAGCGTAACAAACTATCTCAAAATTCACTGATTTAAAACAACAATAGTTTATTCACAGAGATCTGTGGATTGGCCAAGGGTCAGCAAAGGATTAATGGATCCAGGCTGGGCTTAGCTAGGGCAACTCAGCTCTACTCCACATGACTCTTGTCTTCAGCATGTTCTTCTCATGGCAATAATAGAAATACAAGAAAGGAGGCCCAGTCACAAAAACACTTTTCAAGCCTTTGATAGCATCATGACTGCTATCATCTCATAGACCAAAGCAAGGCACATGGTCAATTCCAGAGCCAAGGAGTGAGGAAATACTCCTTAATCATATTGGGAGGGCACTGCAAAATTACTGGAAAGGATATGGAAGGTTTCAACTTCATAGTTGAAGAAGAAGAAGAACAGATATTAGGGAATTACCAGCAGTCTGACACAGATGTAGAGTATATTTCTTCTTTGCTAAATAACCACAGAACATAAACAGCTATGTCAGCACTAAGCTCTGAAACCTTTTCTTTCCTACAGTAATACTTTTTGGTTTTTTAAATACTGCAAACCCATTTCGAAAGAAAAAATATTATTTCTTCGTCACCCATCACAAGGCTAGTGGCTGAAATCCCCTATAGAAAAAAGCATTAACAAGAGAAAAGCATACGAATTTATTGAACACAATTTTTACATCAGTCACACAAGAGCCTTCAGGAATGAACATCCAAAGAAATAGAGAAATTTGTGTATTTTCATGGATAGTTGTACAGAAGTATTATTGGAGGACCAAAGGGTATGACCTAGTAATAATAAACTGGAGAAAATTTAGCAAGGCCTGTGTATTCAGATTCTTCTTTGTGTCTGTGTCTATTCCCTTCCCCTGGGTATACAGAAGACCCTTCTGAACTGAGGGGCTTATGACTTATTAGAAGAAGGTCACAGAATTCTTGTATGGTCTGCTTCAAGGGAGAACAGTGAGAGACAGTCAAAGAGACCTTCCTGCTTTTGCTGTTTTCTCAAATGCCAAGGCGCCCTGTTTGGGGGTAGTGTGTCCTGAACCCTTTCATTGTCATTGCATTATCTTAGAAGGCCTTAGGTGCGGAATCCACTCTCTGTTAGCTAAAAGCAGAGCATTATATGAACAACTGAATTACCAAAGACTGTGTATTAATATAAATTTAATTGAGATTGAACTGAGCCTCCACATAGTCTTAATATAATATAATTTTACATTTGAATTTATTGTGCAGAATAATTAGATGAGATAGTGTTTGTTAGTAAAAAAAAAATGCCTTACTTTAAAAAATGGAAAAAAGCTATAAAGTTTTTGTATAAAATATTAAACCAGTGCTCACTAATAAAAGATGATTTAGGCCTTCAGTAAACTCCAGGTAAAGCAGAATCTTCTAGTGTAAAGTATTTTCAGAGGACAAAATACTTTCAGAGGACAAAATCAAAGGAGAGATTAAAAACATTTTATTATTGCCATATTTCTAAGGCTAGTTCTTTCTTAGATTGCTATTAATTTTTTCTATTTTTCCTCTGCCCTCAAAATTTTCTAGTACTTCCTATAATAGTAGAAACTTTAGGGAGGTTTGTTAACACCTCATTAATAAAGATTTGGAAGCAGTTTTTCTCTGGTTCTTCTCATTCCTCTCTCTGGCATTAGCATTAACAATTTGATTTAAAAAAAAAATCTGAGATAGACACAGCCATTTGAGGGTTTCTTGGAAGTGCTTCTAAAATGACCAGAAGCATTTTTATTTTAACTATTGTGTCCTCTGCTCAGGATATAGAATATGCTTATGTATGTTTAAACTGTTATGGTACACTGAGCCATTAATAAATTATCATTCTAAAATAAAAATTAACCCTGAACTATATAACTGATCTGTCTTCAAATGCTCTGAGGAATAAAGACAAACATTAATGATCCACTTCCCCTTAGAGCACTCCTACTTTTAAAAAGGTGCAGTACTCTTTATTTTTAATTATTTAATTAAAAATGCTAATATAAAATATTGTCATGCAAAAAAAAAATCAAACTGGTATAAAGTGAAAGTTAAATTACCTTTCCCCTTCTCCAATATTATTACTCTGAATTTTAATAGGTATTTCCAAAATGCCAAATGACTTAATGACTTGTTTTTCATTTGCTCGGAGCATTTCCATATTTACTGGTTATTAATCTAATTTAGTTTCATATCCTTCCTATGAGATCAAGATATTAATCTCCCAATTTTATAAACCTAAAAACAAAAAGAAAGAGACTTTAAGGTGCTCGAGTAGCTCCATGGTGTGCTAGGCATTGAAGGTAAACTTCCTACCTTATGGTAACATTATCTAGTCACTGGTCTGTACCGTCAGGCTAATTAGTAAAAAAAAAGTAAAGCCTACAGAAAATTATTAGAAAATATTTGAATGTTGAGAACCTAATGAGCATCAAATACCAGCTACTGTTCAGGTCATTTGTTCTCTGACATAGAGTAAAAGTCACATTTATGACCAATTTGGTATGGTTTCTATATATACGTCAATCATGACTCATTAGTCAACAGTTACAAAGACTAATAAAAGAATCCACACACTGGATTCTGTTACCCAGTATGGACATAGCACACTGCTAACAATGCACTTTCAGTATTTTAGGGATTCTGGGAAATGCTTTATCTTTAGTGTCATATCTCATCACAAAATCCCTGTGGTACCTCGGTACCTACTGTGTCTGGTTGTGCATTATTACTTGAGAGACAAAAAAGCTCCTCTGGCATAGATAGTTCTGACTCTAGAATGTTCAGACCTGACCTCAATTGTGATAGTCACACTACAGGGTATCCAGAAACTAGATGAAGCTTGTCTAAGAATTTAAAGTAAGAGCTCGGCTGTGCCATAAAAGTCTGGTGACCAGATATGTCTCCCCTAATGCCTCTTAGGCTATCTAATCATGCTTATAGTTCTCACTGAAATGTTCCCTGTTGCTATTACCTGCTATGGTCACACTTGGCCTTCAAAAGACTGACTTAGGGTAGGGATTCATAGTGTAGGGACACCTTTAAGTAAGAAAAATGGATGTCCTCTTCTCTGTTGAACTAAATAATAACTCTGTTCTAATAATAGACATAGAACCAAGTAGCCAAATTCCTATTAAGTTTAATTCTCTAGGTTTAGACCAGAATTTTATTTATTCAACTGGTGTTCATAGTTTCCACAAGGTTGTCTCTGGATGAGAATTGAAAATGGTAGGTAAACATCTAGAAGGCTAAAAACAAATTTGGTTATTTGGGGAATATCCAGATAACAGTCTGAAAAATTCACTTGGAACCTGAAAGTTGAGGTCATGTAGACCTCATTTATGTCCTATGAATATGTAAAAAACAAGAAAGAAATTGAATAAAGAGGCTGAGCTTTTTCATACAAATTTTGTTTACCCCATAAAATTTCATCTCTCTTTCACAGCTCTGTATCCTTTCATTTTGATGTCTCTCAATCCTTATTATTAAGTCCTAATAGTTTCTGATGGTTTCTATAGGATTGAATTGGGCTGGATTGAAGGTATCTCATGCAGGTTTGGCTTTTCTTTGTTTGACTGTACATTTTGATAAGAAGCAGCTTTGCTGGTAGATCTGGGAATAGAGTCAGAATAGACTGATGTGTGAATGAGCAGATGGAAACCTAACCTTGTCTGGATGAACTGAAAAAAAAAAGACATCAGTAGTCTGATATCCAGCCTCCATCTCTATTTTCAGCTTTTAACCCTGTCCTGTATGGCTTTGGAGTTAAATAGAGCAGGTCTGGAATTCCAGCTCTGTCAATTTATGAAGGAACTTGCAGAAGTTACTTATGCTCTATGAATACCAGTCTATTCATCTGAAAAATGAAGATGAGATGACTTTTGGGGGATTATAGATTAAATTTATATGTCTGAAATACAACAGTAGCTATAAAACTAGTCAGTTAATAGTAAACATTACCAAGCTTCCAGGTGAAGCATGAAACATTTCTATCAGCCACAAGTCTCTCTCATTAAATTCTTCCAACTGATTTAGAACCATGGAAACATACACAACTAATGTAAAGTTTATAAAGAGAAGAAACTGTAAAGTTCATTCATTCATTCAGCAAACATAAGCATAAAGAAGGATGCAAGGCTGTCAGATTATGAGGTAAGTAATGTACATACATGACTATATTAGAAGATAGAGTAAGATACGTGCCACAAGAAAAATTCACTTAAAGTCCTACGGAGCTTTGAGGAAGAAAATTTTACTCTCAGCTGAATTATCAGAAAATATTTAACAGAAAAGGTAAGTTTAAGCAGGCTGTTAATGGGTAAATAGGCAGAGTGTGTACATGCTATAGTGACTAATTCAATTTGACCAAAGCACGCAGTGAATGAAAAAGTGAAGTATGAAATAAGACAAAAAGGTAGATTTGGACTAGACAGTAGAGGCATTAGAAGGCCAAGCTAAAGAATTTGAGATTTTTGAGCAGAGGTATGATATGATTGATACGTAATAGTTTTAATTAAGAGATAATTCATCTAGAAGCTTTGTAAAAGAAAGACTGAAAGAAAGAGATACCACATCCAATTAGGAGATTGCATGATGATAAATGTGAAATGTTATGATGTGCTGATCCAAGGTAAGAGCCACGGAATTGGAGGGGAAGGAGTGGATTCAAGACTTGGGGGAATTAGAATGTATGAGGATTAGCAAATATGCTGCTAATTAATAACAAAAGGAGGTTAAAGTAGTATAGGTATTTCTAGCTTCTAATTTTTATTATCATAAAAATGTATCTTCTCCCTGATTCTGCTTTTATTTTCATTAGAATAATGGACTATTTTTTTAGCTTTACGTCAATTTAAGTGTTTAATAAATGTGGGATGTTTGATGACCAATTTTATCATCTCCCAGTATTGTTTAATTAGGAATTAAAATAAAAGTTAGTCCTATGTTTCACTTCTCTGTTATATTCTACCTAAAGATACTGAACTGTTATCATTCCTAGAAGATGGTTCTCAATTCTGGCTGCTCATTGGAACCCCACAGGGAACATTTTAAAAATTTTAATGTCTAAACAAATGAATTGGAATCTCTGAAAATTGGACTTGATTCCAATGTACAGCTTCAGTTGAGAACTACTGATACTGATAGTCTCTAAGTAAGCACACTTGCTCACATTGTTCCCTATCCGTTCATTGTAAAACTTACCAATCACACTGCTGCTGGTCATTCCAGTGTAGTAACTGAGAGCCCATTCCCCAGGATTCCTTTATGTTCCACATTCTTTGATGATCTTTCCCTACTCCACACAACTCCATCTTGGAAAAGTGAATAATACAATTCCAAATGGAAGTTTTCCTACAAACATGAGAAAAATCAACCTGAAGATAAAGTAGACACTGCTGATAGCAGAGACAAAGACAGGAAAAACATGGGTCCTTGGTGAAACTAACTGTTTTATCAATCAATGCAGAAGATTCGTCTAACACTGGACTTCAAGTTATATGAGCCAAAAAATGTCCTTATCATTCAAGCCACTTTGATTTGGGGTGTCTTTTATAGCCCAAAGTGTATATCATATTATATCATCAGTCCTTTATGCTCTTGCAATAAATGATTTTAGATCCTGTCTGTTGAAATCAGACTTCAGAAATGACAAAGTGCAAACCTGAAATGTGACATCTTTTATAGGGTATCCAGCCACAATATTCTTGTCTTAATATCATAGATGCTTGGACTGTAAGTGCTGCACTGCTGTGAAAACCTGGATTTTGAAATCGGACACTTTTTCAAGCTGTATTCTGACCACTTGGCTCTGTTCTTTTGTTTTGTTTTTAGCAGCACAGACTACCTTGCATGAAATTTCCTTATGGTGTTATTTCAGTGAATTTTCAAATGAGAAAATGTTTCCAAGTTCTAAACTCTGAATATGGCCTTGAAATTTAATCACACTTATAATATTGCCAAAAATTACTATCATCTATTAAATTTCATGTGTAGAAAATATACTAAAAATCAATTTCTTCAAGAGATGCTTCTTAAAGTACAGAAGAGTATTTTAAAAAGGGAAAGTAAGAATCTACATTTATATTTGCTTACATATGCATCAAGAAACTCTAGAAGGAAGAAATTATAAACAATGGTTAATTTGGTTAGGGGCTGTCAGGGGACTGGGTAGATGAGGATCTGGGGGGGTACATGTCACTGTATACCTTTTTATACTATCTGGTCTTCGAAATAATGTGATTATATTACCTATTAAAGTATCACTTTAAAAAAAATAAACTCAATTTTGAAACTCTAAAATATACTTTTGACCAGAAGTATCCCCAAATTAGTTGATTATTCTGCCATTGAAAACCCATCAGCATGGGAAACCCTACCATCTCCAGTCACTGCCACATTAGACTTTTAGCTAAAACAATAGTTAATGAGAAATTTGAAATTTAAAACACAAAAATTCTTTTTTTTTTTAATTAAGAGGGTCTCACTCTGTTGATCAGGCTGCAGTAGCATGATTATAGTTCACTGTAACCTCAAATTCCTAGGCTCAAGCAATCTTTCCATCTCAGCCTCCCAAGCAGCTAGGACCATAGGCATGTACCGCCACCGTTTTTATGGAGTTTTTTGTAGAGCATAAAAATAATTTATGTGGAATGCTCTTCTTAGTGATCTCATCCTATTAGGATATTTAAAATATTAAGCCAGCTCACAAATGACCCTTAAGACCAATAAAGAAAACATCAAATGTCTAAGATGGAGTAAAAACAATCAGAGTGAGTAAAGGGAAGGGAGACATGGTTAAAGGTGAGGAACAGAAGGAGGCTGAAGCTGGGCGGCATGGCTCATGCCTGTAATCCTACTACTTTGGAGGCCAAGGTGGGAGGATTGCTTGAGGCCAAGGGTTCAAGACCAGCCTGAGCAACACAGCAAGATTCCCATCTCTACAAAAAAAATATAAAAATTAGCTGAGCATGGTGGCATATGCCTGTAGTCCCAGCTACTTGGGAGGCTGAGGCAGGAGGATCAGTTGGACCCAGGCATTTGAGGTTCCTGTGAGCTATGATGATGCAACTGCACTCTACCTGGGGCAGTAGAATGAGACCCTAAAAAAAAGAAGGAGACTGAGCTGGCCTTCCAGCCCAGAACATCTGAAGAATAGGCATAATTCACAAATCTAACAAGTGGCACATCAGTATTGATTGGTTTATAGCTCCGTAAAGGTTATTTGCATCACTGTCTTCCAACTTGCCCCATCTGCCATTTCAAACCAGATCTTGTTCTGACTTTCCCATTTCTAGGAATGAACAGTGGAATTCAATCCTAATAACAGTAATAATGGCAGACAAGACTTATTAATTGTTTATTATATATATCTCCTACCAAGTATATATTTCAGGCTCAAGCTAAGCATTTAAGAGGCACTAGTAGACTCAATCAGATTCATCCTAAAATCAACAACCAGATCACTTAATAAAGCCAATTTTTAAAAATGTATCCAAACCCAATTAAAAATGAATGGATTTGTAAATCATAGTACAGCAACACATCACAATGTGTTGTATATTTAAAAGCTGTTAAAATGACTATTACAACTATGTTAAAACATAGAAAAATAGGTAGCATATAAGTAGAATGTAAAATGGCATGTAAACTTATTGCAATCATGTAAAAACATGTGCATGTGGATGAGGCTTAGAAAATAATATGCAAATTTTAAAATAGTTGTGTTAGAAGAGTGGAATTACAGGTGATTGTTTTCTCCTTCTCTCAAAATTTCTTTCAATCTTTTGGTTGTCCCATGTATTATGTTAACCTATTGTATATTGGTCAACATATAGGTTAAGCTGCATAATAATATTCAACATATTGGCAAATTAAACAAGATTGTAGTCTATTTCTCTCTCATATTACAGTCCAAATATAAGCCATGCAAAGCTGATACAGTGATTCTACTGTGCCAAAACTCAAGTTGCTATCTTTTTCTTATATTTTATATTTTGCCATCCCTTCTTCTGAAGTGTCTCAGATGACTCACCATCATGTTTGTATTCCAGCCACTGGGAGGAGGGAAAGAGGGAAAGGGCAAGCAGCAAGCATACTCTGTTCCTCTGGAAGCACAGTGCCTGACACGTGAGAAGACAAAAATGTTAAATGAATGAATGACCAACCCTGCAGTAACTCTAGTTTTGAAAGGGGCCAGCAGGAAAATTCCATAATGAAAGATACTTGACCAGATGTAGGCCTTTCATGTTTTCTCATTGACCTTAGAATATCAGGAGTGGGGGGGAGTAAGATGCTTTGCAAACTAATGGGAAAATATCTGATTGTTAGCCACACTCATTTAATCTTGGAGGACCAATTTGAGATGCAGGCAGATGTCTCTCAGTAGGCATATGTATCTCACCCAGTTCCATTAAACACCTTCATCCAAATTCCTGGCAAGCTCATCTTTCTATAACCTTCTGAGTTCAAGGTCATAGCTGATGTTGTTAACAGAAATCACCCTGAGTTTGTAATAATGAATGTCAAAAAGAGTTGTAAGGTGAACTATTATTTCCCTTGCTGCTAGTCTGAGGCATGTACAATATCTACTGAATTCAGGGACACATCCTAGAGTGAGTCTGTGGGTGAGGAGAATAACAGAGAGGCCAACCAAAAGGGAGATCTAGTTTTAAATTCAATTTGCTGACTTTTCAACCACATATAGCATTAGGTGAATATTCGACGATGGCTCTGGATGCTCTTGATAAGCCAGTACAAATACCTTAATACACTGGAGGTAATTTAAGCAGGTACAAAGATAAATCAACACAAATGTGAAGAGACAGACTTCCTGCTAAATTATTGTTAATCATTACCTCACCTACTACAATTCCCCCTAAGGTGTGAGGAGATGTTGAGGGGTTGTAGAGAGTATTTAGCATGTTAATATTCCTAATGTTTCCTTATGCTGAAAGCATATAACATAATTTATTACATATTATATGACTTCCTGGCATGACACATAGGAAGCCACTTGAAAGTCAAATTATTCATGTTATTGCCTCTGAAATGACACAAAACTTTAGCTTTCACATAATCATTGATTAAAAAAAAAATCTTTTCTTTTTTTTTTCAACCAAACAAAAAGTTTATTTTTTGAAATTATGGAAAATAAAATCCATCATTTCTATCATTTCTTTTTCAAATAGTAAGTGAATAAAGTAGATACTTCTTTTTATCTATTTTAAAGTAGATACTTCCTCTTATCTATTTGGTTACCCAGTAGAACAGTTCATCCAGAAAAGGCAGGCTAAATGTTTGGTTCTTGCTCTTTAGTTATCAGTTTTCAAGAAAATGGGTTGACTCCCTTTTTTAAAAAAAAAAAAATCTTTTCTTGAGAGAAAAAACTTTTAATAAGCTTGAGGACTAAAACAATCACCAATTTCCAATAAAAATCATTATTTTCCTTGTAAATCAGACTCTCCTCTTGGGTTCCACATTAGTTAAAGGCAACACAATCCCCTGCAGCCACTTGGTGGTATTTACTATTTTTCCTACATTTCCAATGTCCAAGGAGGAGTTCACAAGTGCCCTCCCCACCTCCTCTCAACTAGGTTAATGACTAGTAACTTCCTAATTCTTCTCTCTAGATTTGAATTCCGTTCCTGTGACATCCAAGGCATATCCCAATATGGATTCATCTCACCCTCCAGCGTTATCTCTCACTACAAATCCTTAACATAGCTGACCCCTAAATAAGTCAAAAACATTCATGCCTATTTGTCATTGTTCATATCATTCTAAGACTAAAATGCTGAAATACTGTCCTCTTCCTCCTTCAACAAGATAAAAATCCCATTCATCTTTTCCAGTGCTCAGTTCATCTGCCACTTCCTCAGTTGATCTTGTCCTAATACCATCAGAAGGAACTCATCCCACCTTGCTTCCATCACATTGTACTTGTTACAAGTAAAAAGTTATTAATAATAATATAATAAACATAAAATAAAAATAATGTATTATTTTTGTGTCAGACACTTTGCTGAGCAAGCATTAACTCATTTAATCATCACCATTATTATTCCATTTTACAGGGGCTTCTATAAGATTAAATAACTCATTTAAAACCACGCTGCTAGGAAGTAGGGAATTCAAATCCAGATCCTCTGACTCCAGACCGTGCTCTTTTTAGAGCATTCTGCCTGATACTAGTAGTAGACATAACTATCTCTCCAACTAAACTGTAAGCTCTTTGAGATGTGGGAGTGTGTCTCTGTAGCTCTGTATCCCCCACAGTGTCCACTACTGTGTTTTGTGAATAATAGCTGCTCATATTCTTTAATGCATAAATAGAAAAGAGGATGTTGAAGTTTGACAACTCTAATATAGTTTTCTTAACTTTCATACAGTTTTCTTGTACCCCTCCTTTGCTTCCTACCACCTACCTCCCCAGCTCATTAGTACAGATTACAAAACTGCATATAACCCATAAAGAAGAAGCTGAAGCTGTCACAGTGCTCTGAGACCCACATTAGCTGAACTGTCCTGCGAAGCGAAGCTGTGAAAGTACCACATGATGAGCAGCCTAACACAGGCTCAACACTTGAGAGTCAGCTAGAAATATGACAGCAGTTTGAGCTTATTTCCCCACAACTGGCAACAGTTTTGTCTAAGCTGCAAACATCCCAGCCCTCCAAGCATTACTGCCATAATATTTATTGAGCAATAACAATTGCTAGATGCAATTCAGAATGTTGAACTGGGAATCATCTTTACCCAGGAGACTTGTAATTTAAATTCCACAGGCCTACAGAAACGTAAGGAGGAAAGAAGGCAATGGCCTTCTCTCATCTATCCCCCCTAGATGTATTCAACAAACAATGTAATATTCCTCCAGCAAGTTCAAAGTACCCCTGAATACTGAATTAGGCACTCAATTATGATGCATTAACTCACTCAGGCTGAGATGAAAGCATTTAGTGTGCTGGAGTAGTGACTTGCCATAGACTCTAGTGTCCCAAACAAGTTAGTACAGCCTTTAAATGTGATTAATGCACTAACATAGTTTACGATATAAGATCAAAGATGGAGCCAAGGTTAGCCTGAGAAAAAATTGTAATAGAGCTGGAAATACAAATTGCACCTCTCCTAACAGCAGAAGGTTCTGCTCTTTGGTATACGCCTCCTTTGTTCCACCAGGCTCCATCTCATTTATGATTTCAACTAACCTCTGTTAAACACCTAACTGGAAATGAGCCAATTAACGCATTACATTTTAAAGTTAATTTAAAGTTTTAAAGTTAAATTTTTATTTTTATCAAAGTAATACATGTACATAATTTAAGAAATAAAACATGACAAAAAAGCAGTCCCCTAGCCCACACTGCCCCAGTCCCTATTCCTGATTCCTTATGGTAACCACTTTTAATTCTTTTAGCTATCTCTTTTGGTGTTTACATCCATAGTCTAGATAATGTGCTTATATGCTTATTTCTTCATTTTTAAATTTTAAACATTATTTATTTACTTAATTCTATGGAAGATGGGTTCTCTCTCTTAACACATCCCCCCACACCCTAAAAACATACATATATTTTCCCTTCTCCATCTTTCCAACATAATCATAGCATACATTTAGGTTAACCACATAATTAAAGTTTACATAATTATGACCCTAAATGTTCACCACTCCATGTGCAGTATAATTACATTTCTTGTACAACTTTATTTCCCAAGAATTTATACTTGCCTCTATTTTTTTTTTTTTGGTTGCTTGATTTTCTATCTATCTCCCATCAACTCATTCTCAAACTCTCCATTAGACTTAAAACTCCTCTCAATGTAGTCAAATGCCTCATGCAATATATCAGTTTCATTTGTTTCTTGAAGACTTCCCTATGAATGTCGCTGTCCTATTAGAATCTGGACTAACGTTTTCTACGCTGTTGGATATCTACCATTGTGAGGCTTCCCTTTGCCATCACCCTGGGAATTCCCTTTGCCTGTCTTGTGTTAGATCCCTGTCTTTTTGATTCCACGACTTTTTCTTTATTTTATGCCTTCATTTCAAAATTTATTTTATTTTAAATTGACAAATAATAATTATACATATTCATGAGTACATAGTAATGTTTTGATATACACAATGTATGGTGATCAGGTCAGGGTAATTAGCATATCCATCATCTCAAGCACTCATCATTTCTTTGGGAACATTCAACATCCTTCTAGCTATTTGAAACTATATAATATATTATTGTTAACTATAGTCATTCTAAGGTGGTATAGAACACTAGAAGTTATTCCTCCTATCTAGCTGTAATTCTGTATCCTTTAACAAATTTCTTTATCCCTTCCCTTGTCCCTACCCTCTTAACCTCTAGCATCCTTTTTACGTCTATGAGATCAGTGAGAACATGTGCTGTTTAACTTTCTGTTTGCGACTTATTTCACTTAACATAATGCCCTCCAGTTCCATCCATGTTGCCATGAATGACAGGATTTCATTCTTTTTTATGGCTGAATAATATTCTGTGATGTGTGTATACCACATTTTCTTTATTCATTCATCCGTTGTTGGACACCTAGGTTGACTCAGTATCTTGGCTCTTGTGCAATAATCATTGGGTTGCAGATGTTTCCCCAATATAATGATTTCCTTTCCTTTGGATAAATTCCCAGTAGTGGGATTGCTGGATCATATGGTACTTATATTTGTAGTTTTTTGAGGGACCTCCATACTTTTCTCCATAGTGGCTGTGCTAATTTGTATCCCACCAACAGTGTATAGGAGTTCCCTTTTCTCTGCATCCTCATCTTATATATATAGAAAAACAGGGACGATTTGACATCCTCCTTTCAATTTGGATGCCTTTCTTTCTCTCTCTTGCCTAACTGCTCTGCCTAGGACTTCTAGTACTCTGCTGAATTAGAGTACTGAGAGTGGGCATCCTTGTCTTCCAGTTCTTAGAGGAAAAACTTTCAGCTTTTCCCCATTCAATAAGATGTTGGCTGTGGGTTTGTCATACATGGCCTTCATTATGTTGAGGTACTTTTCTTCTATACCTAATTTATTGAGTTTTTATCATGAAAGGATGTTGAATTTTACCAAAAGCTTTTCTGCATCTATTGAGATGATCATATGGTTTTTGTCCTTCATCCTATTGACGTGATGTATAACATTTATTGGTTTACATATGCTGAACCATCCCTGCATTCCTGGGATACATCCCACTTGATCATGATGTATTATCTTTTTGATGTGCTGTTGGATTTGGTTTGCTAGTATTTTATTAATGATTTTTGCCTCTATGTTCAGAAATGTTGGCCTTTTTGTGTCCTTGTCTTGTTTTGTTATCAGGGTTATTCTGGCTTCGTAGAATGAGTTAAGAACAATTTCCTCTGGCTATACAAGGCAAGATGGCTGACCAGAGACATCAGCTGCCAGAGCATCTCAGTGAGAAGGAGAAGTTTTAGATGAAAGAGAAAAAAATGAACAAACAGACAACATAGATCGGTGTGGGTCTGAGGGAAGGGTGCCAGAACCTTCAGGAGACTCCACAGGAAGAAGTTGCAGAGCAGAACAGGAAGGAGCAAGGTATCAACAGAGATCAACCCCCAGAGGCTTGGAGCCCAGCGAGAAGGGTAGGTGTAGTGGTTTGTTTCTCCCTCCCTTGCATCTCTGACAGCTGGCAAATTCCTAAGCTGGTAGATAGACTTTTTGCTCACGTGAGTCCAGGGTCTACTGCTGCCAGTGAGCTGGGAGCTTCTTGTGGACAGGGCACCAAGCTCCCAGTCCCCTGGGATGCCTCCCATTACAACAAACCTGAGCCAGGATGGCAGGCACAATACTGCTTCTCTACCCACCATGAGCCTTTGTCTCCCCTGGGGGCTTCAACTTCTCAGGTTTCATCTTGCTCATTCCCACACAGATGTTTTCCAACTCTGGCCCAGACTGCAGGAGCCACAGGGGTCCAGTGAGTCCTTAGTGATCTGAGTGACTCCAGAGCCTGGACATTCCGGGTGGGCTACCTCCCAGAGAGAGGGATGGAGACGACCAGAGTACTAGCTTTTTCCTCTATCCAGACTCTTTTCCTGCCCTTCCTCTCCCCCACCTGCAGCTGCCAAGAGAGACAATTGAGCCACCACACCAAAGCTTCCACAGAGAGTGGGTCTCAGACCTTATGTCTTGGGGTCCTGCAGCAGACTAAGGGAGGCTGAGACTGTGAGCTCCCTTCTCTCCAGCCCTCCCTGGTGCTGCTTGCCTGGCAGCTCCATCAGAGTGGGGCATGTCCCAAGGTGGAGGGGCATCAAACGTGCTTGGGAACCCTGTGGGCAACTCAAAATCACCATGCTTCTCCCTGACACGATCAGGGATTAATCTTTGGGGACCCAGGGATGGGCCTACAGGCCAGATCCTGTACCCTGAGGTCTCAATCACATTGCTCAGGAGCATGGAGGGGAGATTCATGAATTAGTCTCAGTAGGTGAGGGAGCCTGTGTGGGCAGATCTGGGGGGACAGTGCAGTGTGGGTCTTAGCTGCAGTGTGCTAATGGGTCACCCCTTCTCACACAGGAGGGCTGAGCTCTTAGCTCCGGCTGGGATCCTGGGCAGGGAACCTCCTGGACCACATCACAGTTGTGGGGGAGCTCAGCTGGCTTGAGCTCCTGCCTCCCAGCAGACATCATAGGGAGACTGCAGAGTAGAGGTGGGGGAAGAGGAGCGAGGCCTGCTCCAGACAGCCAGATTGTGAATCTCACACTGCCCTACCTCCACAAGCAGACTTTCTGGTTGGGTGGGGCCACGTCAGCACCTCCCTGGCTGCTTTACCCAGAAGCTGGGAGCAGACCTTTGACCCCTGCTGAAACAGTTAACTTACAAAGGAAAACCCATTAAGCTAATTGCAGAATTCTCAACTAAGAACTTACAAGCCAGAAAGGACTGGGGCCCCATTCTCAGTCTTCGTAAACAGAATAATGACCAACCTAGAATTTTGTATGCTGCAAAACTAAGTTTACTGTATGAGGGAGAAACAAATCTAAATGTCCATGTACTGATGAATGGATAATCAATATGTGGCACATCTATACAGTGGAATATTATTCAGCAATAAAAGAAACAAACCACTATATTTTATAACATGGATGAACCTCAAAAACATTATGCTCAATGAGAAAAGTCAGACATAGAAAACCACATATTGTTCATGGATATTGTCCATATCCATTCATATCAAATGACAAGAAAAGGCAAATTTATAGAGACAGAAATCAGATTAGTAATTGCCTGAGACTGGACATGGGAAAAGAAATCAACTGCACATGGGCATAGGGGATTTTATGATGTGATGGAAATGTTCTAAAATGGGATTTGGTGATGGTTGCACAACTCTATAAATTTACTAAAGAATTATACACTTGAAATAGGTGAATTTTATAGTATGTAAATTATACCTCAATAAAGCTCTTAAAGAAAAAAAGGATTAAGCCCATCTCCTTCAATTTTTTGGAATAGTTTGAGAATGGGCATTAATTCTTTAAAAGTTCAGTAGAATTCAGCAGTAAGCCATCTGGTTCCGGACTTTTCTTTGTTGTAAGACTTTTTATTACTGATTCAATCTCATTACTTGTCATTGGGATTTTCAGGTTTTCTATTTCTTCTTGGTTCAATCTTAGTTGGTGATATGTCTAGGAATTTATCCATTTCATCTAGATTTTTTAATTTACTGGCACTTATGGTTGTTCATAGTAGTCTCTAATGATCTTTTGTATTTCTGTGTATCTGTTGTGACATCTCCTTTATCATTGCTGATTTCTTTGGGTCTTCCCTCTTTTTTTCTTAGTCTAGTTAATGGTTTGTCAATTTTGTTTATCTTTTTAAAAAATCAACTTTTTGTTTTGTTGATCTTCTGTATCTTTTTGTCTCAATTTCATTTATTTCTGCTCTGATCTTTATTTCTTTTCTTCACTTATTTTGGGTTTAGCTTGTTCTTGCTTTTCTAGTTCCTGGAGGTGCATTGCTAGGTTGTTTATTTGAAATAATTCTAGTTTTTGATGTAGGCACATATTGCAATTATATAAACTTGCCTCTTAATACTGTTTTTTCTATATCCCATAGATTTTGATATGTTACGTTTTTATTTACACTTGTTTCAAGAAATTTTTTAACTTTATTCTTAATTTTTTCCTTCACCCATTGGTCATTCAGGAGCATGTTGTTTCAATTCCATGTGTTTGTATAGTTTCAAATGTTTCTCTTGTTACTGATGTCTAATTTTATCTGATTGCAGTCAGATAAGGTATTTGACATGATTTTGATCTTTAAAAAATATTTGAGACTTTTTTTGTTTTTTTGGTATGGTCAATCCTGGAGAATGTTCCATGTGCTAATGAAAAGAATGTGTATTTTGTAGCTGTTGGGTGGAATGTTCTATAAATGTCTGTTAGGTCCATTTGGTCTATGGTGCAGTTTAGATCTAATGTTTCTTTGTTGATTTTCTGTCTAGATGATCTGTCTAATGCTGAGAGTGGGATATTGAAGTCTCCAACTATTAGTGTATTAGAGTCTATCTCTCTCTTTATATCTAATAATATTTGCTTTATATATCTTGGTGCTCCAGTATTGGGTATGTATATATTTGCAATTGTTAGAGTCTCTTGCTGAATTGATGCCTTTATTGTTATACAATGCCCTTCTCTGTCTCTTTTTGCAGCTTTTAACTTGAAGTCTGTTTTGTCTGATATATCTAGTTTTGCATGCTTTTGGTTTCCATTTGCATGGAATGTCTTTTTCTACTCCTTCATTTTCAGTCTATGTGTGTCTTTGCAGATGAAGTAAGCTTCTTGTAGGCACCATATAGTTGAATCTTGTTTTGTTATCCATTCAGTCAGTCTATATCTTTTAAATGGGGAATTTAATCCATTTACATTCAAGATTATTGTTGATAGGTGAGGACTTACCTGCAATTTTATTGATTGTTTTCTGGTTGTTCTGTATATCCTTTATTCCTTACTTCCTCTCTTATTGTTTATTTCTGCAGTTGGGTGGTTTTATGTAGTGATAAGCTTTTATTCTTTTCTCTTTCTCCTTTGTGTATGGGCCCTCCCAGTGAGTTTTATAGCTTTGTATGTTTTCATAATGGTGGTTTTCATCTTTTCACTTCCAGATGTAAGATTCCTTTGAGCATTTCTTATAAAGCTGGTCTAGTGGTGACAAACTCCCACAGCTTTTGCTTGTCTTTGAAAGATTTTATTTCTTTTTCATTTCTGAAGGATAGCTTGTTGGGTATAATATTCTTGGCTAACAGGTTTGTTTTTTTTTTCAGTCAAATGGGGATTTCCCTATATGTGACATGATGTTTTTCTCTTGCTACTTTTAAAATTCTTTCTTTGTCTCTGACTTTTGACAATTTAACTATAACAGAGAGGACTTGTTTAGGCTGAATCTATTTGGAGTTCCTTGAGCTTTCTGGAGCAGAATATGCATCTCTTCCTCAAGACTTGGGAAGTTCTCTGCTGTTCTTTCATTAAGTATTCTTTCCTCACCTTTTCCCTTCTCTTTTCCTTCTGGAATGCCCATAATATAACTAGATGTTTGCTTAATAGTGGCCCATAAATTCTGTAGGCTTTATCAATTATTTTATTCATTTTTCTTTTTTTATGTATGCCTGTATTATTTTTTTAAAAAACTGTCTTCAAGTTCAGAAATTCTTTTTCTTGGTCTGGTCTGTTATTGAAGCTCTCAGTTGTATTTCTTATTTCATTCATTGAATTCTTCAACTGTAGGATTTCTTTTGGTTCTTTTTTATGATATCTATCTCTTTGTTAATTTTCTCATTCAAATCATGAATTATTTTCCTGATTTCATTGAATTGTCCATCTGTATTCTCTTGTATATCACTGAGTTTCTGGAAGATTATTCTTTTGAATTCTTTTTCAGGCATTTTATATATTTCCATGTGATTGAGAGTCTGTTACTGAAGAACTATTGTTTTCCTTCAGAGGACATGTTTCCTTGGTTACTCATAGTTGATATGGCCTTACATTAATCTCTATGTATCTGAAAGAGAAGTTGCCTCTCCAATTTTATGGAATAGATTTTATAGGTCTTGGAGTGTTGGTTTGGTGCATTGGCTTTGGTTCTAGGAGGACAAAGCAATGTAGTCTCCATGTAGTTTCTTCAGCTGCAATCCATACTAGTGGCATTTGGGAGATTCTCAGTGGCCTACGCTGACAGAGCTTGTGGTAATGGTGGTTCAGCTTTGCCAGAGGTAGGCTCTCTAGGCTGCTTCTCATGTCAGGATCACAGGCATGAACACAGTGGATCAGACATCTTGGGGTCTGACTTGCTGGGGTTGGAGAAACAGGGCTGTTACTCTGACTGGGAGCATAAGCACGTGGTTGATTGACCAGGCTGGGGACTTGCCCACCAGAGGCAGTCCACAGAGCTGTTTCTCAGGCACAGTATGCAGACATACAGCTGCTCAGCTGGCCTGGGTGCATGTCTGTGGGAGACAACTCACAGGATAATTTCTCAGGCCTGGGACACAGCTATATGACTGCTTGGTTGGCCTGGGGATGTGTTCACTGGGGGTGGCCCACAGATCTATTTTTCAGGGCCAGGGTATGATCACATGGTTTCTCAGCTGGCCTGTGGGTGACCCGAAGCTGTTTCTGCAGCTCCGGATACAGCTGCTTAGCTGCTCGGCTGGCCTCAGGGCTGTCTCCTGGGGGACTATTTCTCAAGTCCAACACCTGGGCACAAAACTGCTTGGCTGGCCTGGGGACATGTCTTCTGGGGGTGGCCCACAGGGCTACTTCTCAGGTCTTGGATGTGGTCACATAGCTGCTCAGGCAACCTGGGAGCATATTTGCCAGGTGTAGCCCACAAGGCTGCTTCTCTGGCCTGGGAGGCAGGTGCACAGCTGCTCTGCCAGCCTGGAGGCTTAACCATCAGGGGCAGCCTGCAGAGCTATTTCTTAGTCCCAAGGCATGGGAGGCCAGCTGCTCAGTTGGCCTAGAGGCAGCACAGGGAGCTGTTTCTCAGGCTCCAATTGCAGGCTCAGGCCTGTTGGGCCAGTCAGGGTCTTGTCTGCAGGGAGTAGGGCAACTCAGCACTGCTACTTAGGCCCTGAGTACAGGCGTGTAGCTGCTTCACTGGCCCAGGAGCATGCCAGCTACTCAGAGGCTTGAGGACCTCTCCTGCTGTGGGGAGGGCATACAGCAGTTCGGCTAGCGCAAGGGTGGGTTTACATGGCCAGGACTGCCAGACTATTCCTCTGGCTAGAAGTGAAGGCAGCAGGAGTTGGTTTCTCTCTTATGGCATCCCGGCTGACCCTGGGCCCAGGCTCTGCACTGCTGGGTTTGGGGCATTCAGCCATCAGAGTTGGCTCAGTAGAATGAAGATGGAGCCCCAGTGCTATAGAGGTGCAGTGGTTACTTGCCCCCAGAGTAGAACACACTCCAGAGGTGGCTCTGGTCTCAAGATGGCACCATGCTATAGCAGCTTAGCTTACATGGAGTGGAGAGGTGGGAAAGCACACAGCTTGTGCTCCTAATCTGAGGCAATGCAGTTGTGTGAATTCCCAGTAGCTCTCCAAACTGGGAGACTGTGGGATTCTCCTGTTGTAAGGAATGTAGGTGTTTGCAGTGGCCATAGGGGCTGGTCAGCATCTTCTGCTTACCTTCCTTTCTGACTCCAGGTGGATCCTATCCTGGCCAGGGAGACAGGACTGTAGAGGCTGGATGCCTCCACATTACACTCCTGGACTTCTGATCACCACAGGTGCGTCTCTACTCTCCCGCTGCACTCCAGTGCTCTCCCTTTGACACACCAGTCAGATCTTAGCTATTTATTCATTACCTTGGTTCTTTTTTCTATTGAGAGTTTTTTCACTTCTCTGTGGCCCCAAGAACTGTCTCACCTTCATATTTGAGTTCTAGGATATTTCTGGTGATGATCTCAGTGCCATATATTTGTTTTGGGTTCTAGGTGGGGAGTGAAGCCAGCTTGCTTCTATGCCACCATTTTGGGACTGGAACTCTCTCTTGCTTATTCATTTTAATGGAACATATCTTTCCACACTTTCCTGAAAAGGGGTGCAAGGGCAGTAACTCTGTTGAAACCTTACATATCTGAAAACATGTTTACCTTCATGTTTTGATAGGTATAGAATTTTATTTTGGTAAGAATTTTCTCTCAGAATTTTTGTAGCCTTTCTTCATTGTTTTCTATTAATAGTTTTCATTATTTAATAAACTGAGAGCCAGTGGAGTCATTGGGAGAACCAGGCCTCAATCCCACTTCTGATTCTCAGCCTGGGAATATTCTTCTCCTATAATACCCAGCCTCTATATATTAAAGTATGGAGGAATAAAATGCAACTATTTCTAGCTGTATTTGCAGTTTGATAAGGAACTCATTCATAAACCTAAAATTTCAATCAAAGAAATAAAGTTATAATGGTAAAATAATATATGCAGTTAAATTGGGGAACAAGATCTCTCAAATCACAGAGGGGCATAACTGCTCTTCTATTTCTACTCAATGTGTCAAACTGGTAGAATGCCCAAAAATTTCTTGGGACTCCAGAAATTGGGTGTTGGGCAGCAATTCTCCATGGGTCTCTCATATTTCTGCACATCTTGAATAAACAAGCATTGGTCAGCTCTAAACAAAACAAGAAGTTTTGGGGCTGAGCTAGAATTAACTTCATTTCTGAGATTATTGCATTAAAATTAAGGTAGAAAATAGATGTGATACCTGTTCATAGAGAGCCTTGAATTCCAATTTGGGCTTTATTCCATAGGTAATGAGGAAATGCTTAATATTTCTAATCAAGGGAATGACAGTTTAAGGAAAATTATTCTGATAGCAATAATTTGAATATTTGATTATAAAATGATTTGTTGGTGGTCAAAGAATGAAGAAAGATCAGTTAGGAGACAATGTAAATATTCTAGATCAGAGGGATCAGGCATTCAAGTAATGGTGGTAGTATTAATATATCTGATTTGAAGGCAAAAAACCTCTTACTAGCTATAACATTTACCTTTCTGATGACAGTGTGTTTATCATACATCAGCCCCAGTAACCCCAGTAACAAAATAATTCCTTCATGTAATTTAGTTGATTTTGTTACATATCATTCTCAATAACATGGATATAATGATGCATCTTGGTTTAAAACAGACATGTTTAAGTAAAATTTATTTATTCTAACACAAACTCTTCAGTTTTGAGGGAGGGGACAGAAAAATTATCTGATATGGTAAGATATTAATTTGAGAGTTCAGTGAAACAAAGTCAAAATTTTGGCTTATGTTTTTAGTTTATAAACATGTTAATAAGTTTTTTTGTGTGATTAGAATAGGAGAATGGGCATTGACACTGAGTATTCTATTACAAGGTTTCATGAATCCAGAAGGGTCACAAGTTGCAGGAAATTGCAGCAACTAACTTTTTAGGTTAGTCAGAGCAGAAGAAATCATCTCATTATTTGTATTCTGTTTATGACTGGAAACTCATCTTCTCAAATATTGCCATGGTTTTCAGCAAGCAAGATCATTTAGGTTTGCCATCTCAGGGACTATTAAGAAAAATATTGGGTGGACATTACTGGGTTCATTTTTCTCTTTGCTGACCAAAGGAAATTACCATCATGTGCAACTGTGCCATCATTACAGATTTATGAGAGAAACAAATGACTCCTTTGACAGATTTAAGAATGCAAAAGCATTAAAGAGATGATTTCCTTAAAACATAATTCCATTTCCTACTCCCAAATCTGATCTTCTCAAACTCCCTTCTTCTCTGGAACCACTAATCCCAATGAAGAGAAAACAGAATATTTTTTTTAAGTTTCATCCACTTTGCTACTACTATATTCAATTCTTCAAACAAATTCATAATTGTATTCAATGTTCATCTTAAGGGCAAGGTAAGTCTTATGGAAAATGTCAGTTCCCTAATGATAAATAATGGGGTATAAAAGCTCATGAGTGGCAAACCATGACCCTCAAAGTATGCCAAAGTATGCCTCAAATAGTGAAAACTAATACCTGGACATTTTTTAGTATGGCATTCTCAAATAAAAGCTGGGAAGAGTTAAACTCACCAAGAAGACCCAAAGAAACATAGTTCAATGAGGTATTGAACAACTATTATGCTAAATGCATAGTATTAGTAAATCTTCACACAGTCTTGATCAGGTAGCATAATAAGAAAGTGAATGATGGGTAAGACAACCAATCAAGTTGCTAACAAAGCCAATCACCCTCAGTACTAGAATAAAGAAGATGAGAGAAACTGAAATGAAAAGAGGATTGTGGGATATTGTAAAAGGTTGTCCAGAAATTCCTATATGTCAACCCTGTGCACTATGACTTTGTACCATGTGGATGAACCTGGACTAGCCTAATGATGGTGACTGACACATGGCTATTACTCCACTAGACACAAAACAATCACTAGACATGTGTGGAGCCATTCTAGACAATCTAGCTGATTTTGATGGGGAAAAAAACCTCACCCAGTCTGCCCACAAAACTGTGAGAAACAATAGATATTGTCATAATCTACAAAGTTTTGGACACTTTATTATGCAGCAAAACTAACTAATATAGGAAGTGGTACCAGGATTGGAGTACTGCTGTTACAGCAACCTAAAATATGTAGCATTAGCTTTGGGATAAAGTAGTGGACAGAGACTGTAAAAGTGACAAGAAATGTGTTAGCCAAAATTGATAAAAGGGAGAATAAACTCCTAGTGGTAACTAGAAAATTGGTAACAAACTACTATAGTACCCTGGAAAAATGCAAATCTGTGTTAGGCAGTATTGAAACAATAGCAAAACTGTTGCCTATGATAACTTGGAAGATAGAAAATTTACCTAATGAATTTGTAGAATCAGCTAAGGAGATTTCCAGGCAAAATGTTAAAGGAGTAGGTTTTTTGTTGTTGTTGTTGTTGTTTGTTTGTTTGCATAAGTACAGAAAAAGAAAAGAGAAAGAGAAAAATGAGCTAAAGAATCGTGCAGTTTTCCTGCAGAATTCATAGGAAATATAAAGAAACCAGAATTTGAGAACTAGAAAAACAAAACTAATTCATAGTTCTGGTATCTCCAGCCATCAAGAGATTCTCAAAGTAAGAAATGACTTCATGGTAAAGATCCAAATCAAGGGTGTGGCTGAAAGACCCTTTGTTAAACCACTGAATGGCGTAAGGTGGTGCCTAGAATCTTCAGGATGTTGCATGTATCACAGCACCCTGTCATTCAGCCCAAAGGGGAAAGAGTTAGTGATATGATCTTTAGGGCATGCAGTAGGTCTAAATCAGATTCACAGGAAGCCCCTGAAGTTTTTAAAAGAGTTATATTGATACAATTACTGCCACCTTAGACTATAACACAAAAAGTTCAAAATGGAAAGATTTCTCTGGGCCAACAATTTTCTACATGCAAGAAGCAGGCTAAGAAAGCTACCCAGCTATAAGCATAAGACAGTTTTTATTGAAAAGTAACAGTGTCTCAGAGGGTGGAGGAAAGAGCCTAGAGGACAACAAACCCCCTCCTTCTGAAAAGAATGTCAGAGGATAATAAGCTATGGAGTTCATCCTGGGAAGAACTGGGCCCTAATCAAGAAACATTTCCTGCTTCTTGAATAGAGAGAACCTAACATCATGGGCAAGGCTAGACTTCAGAATT
The DNA here is from genome assembly GCA_963574885.1 of Lepilemur ruficaudatus. Classification (NCBI taxonomy): domain Eukaryota; kingdom Metazoa; phylum Chordata; class Mammalia; order Primates; family Lepilemuridae; genus Lepilemur; species Lepilemur ruficaudatus. The sequence continues at coordinate 506 of CAUYRT010087657.1, read as the reverse complement.
GTTATGCACCACTAACTGCTACATGTCTCCCATTCTTCCCTTCTTTAAATGAGAATGTTTATTGCAGTTACCTTATCTCATTATTTTTATGTAGGATATGGGGGCAGCTAGCTTCAAGAGGAGCTGCACCTGAGAAGCTGCACTCAGGGAGCCTCATCCACATCTGGACTAGCTGCATACCACAACATCCTGGACTTTGATCCTGATACCTGAGGATAAAATAATTGGGGGTGGGGGGAAGAGTTTCACAAAGCAGGAATTTTTCTCTATTTTGCTCATTGCACTCCAAACACCTAGTATAGTCATGGGTTCATGGTAGGCCCTCAATAAATATTCATCAAATTAAAGAATAAACTCTTTTGTCATTTTTTTTTTTTTTTGAGACAGAGTCTCACTTTGTTGCCCGGGCTAGAGTGCCGTGGCATTAGCCTAGCTCACAGCAACCTCAAACTCCTGGGCTGAAGCGATCCTTCTGCCTCAGCCTCCCAAGTAGCTGGGACTACAGG
>CAUYRT010087655.1:0-17275 GCA_963574885.1 Lepilemur ruficaudatus | reverse complement strand
CTCTTGCTCAGGCTGGTTTCGAACTCCTGACCTTGAGTGATCCGCCCGCCTTGGCCTCCCAGAGTGCTAGGATTACAGGCCTGAGCCACCGCGCCCGTCAAGAAGCGTCTCTTGATGCTACATCCCCACCAGACGAGTTTGGTCACTCCATGTACTTCCCCTATAATTATATTCATCACACTGTATTGTCACATTATGTGTGTTTCCACTCTCTCCCCCACATTTATCATAGAATAGAACATATTGGTAGCTTTACAGATTTGTGGCTAGTATGAGGATCCTCAGCCAACCCTCCTATCCCATCCTCCCTTTGGCACATGTCACGTAAGTCAGTCTCCCATACATAAGTCTTGCACAACCCTAACAGCTCTTATAATGTTCAAGAAAAACAATTTCCATGCGCCAGGTAGGGGGGAGCTCAGATTTGAATCGGTTTAAACAACATAAGGAAGCATGACTTCGGTTTATTACAAAGTTAATCCTGCCACAAAGGTGATAGGATTTCCATCGTGCAGATGCAGCTTAGAGGAGTAAAGTAACTGCCCATAGTCACAGAACTAGTTAATGGCAGAGCTGGAATCCAAACCCTAGATTTTGTAACTGCTAAAAGCACCCCGCCCACTCAATTTTCACAACACCATTGTGTCTGCTTTAGACATCATGCCAATCAAAAGCAGGATACCCAGAAAAAAAAAGTTCTGAATATAGACATCGCAAGATATATGGGGTGCAAGAGTGCCGACAGATCAGTGTCCAGCATCACTTACAAATACAAGGATTAGCACCGTGTGTAAGCAGCAGCATCCACCAGGATGACGGTCTTTTCAGGCATAGGAATTCTCTGTCCCATGGTGCCCTTTCAGCAGGATGGTTTGGAAGAGTGGGAAAAGCACAGACTTTGAGTCAGTCAATGTTCAATTTTAATCATTGCTCTGCCACTTTAATGTTGTGTGATTATGGCTTAATCACCTATCCTTCCTGAACTTCGATACTCTTCTCTGTAAATTGGAGATAATGCTGCCTATTTTTCAGGGGGTAGTGTGAGGATCTAGTAACTTAACGTGTGTAAAATTGCCCACCACAGATCTGGAGCCCATTAGATACTCCCTCTGTTCCCTTCTCTTTGACTAGTAGTTTCTGATAAGAGAAAACTGTCTTCCTAAGCAACAACTTCCTTTCCCTACAGGTCATTTCCCTGTTGATTGATGTAACCACAGAGACTAGTTCTGTGTATTAGAGAAAAGCCCTGGGAAGAGGTGGGGAGATTGACAAAGGAAGGTAGTGGATCCCTTTTCCAGTTTGGCTCTGGACCCATGAGCCAGAGATAACGTGGAGCTCTGTGCAAAAAGAACGCATTGGAAGCCCATGTGCTCTGATATGGGATAAAGCCAGCTCTGCTATCTGAATGGGCCTCTAGATTGTGAAACTCAACTCCCTTCATCCTTCCCACAAATATCCTGGTGCTGTGTGGTCCTGGACAGCTATCACTACAGCATTCATCCATGTCTGGCTTCAGACCTCCCAAGGCCAACTGGAAACCAAGCTCCCTGGCAAGTCTCAGAGGGAAAGGACATTGAGTTCGGGCCCAGAAGTTGCAAATGTGAGGCTTGGCAGAGATCCAAAAACGGGAACAATTGGGAGCCTCTCTTGTTTTAATTCTCTTTCTGCTGAAGGGCTATCTTTGCCACTATAGTTCTCTGGAGCAACCTAATAAAGTCTCTGTACAGGGATCTCGCTCCACACATGGGCTGCCTATTGATTTCATCAGTAATTCTTTAAAAGGTTCAATTAAGGGTGAGAAGGACAGCAAAGCAAAGTTGTCTCTAAAAAGTGGGAAAACCCAGATCCCAAAAAACGTGAAGCTGGAATTTTCAATCCTCCTCAAGTGTGATAAGGATCAGAATGTAAGACAGGCAATCAATTATGTCATTAAGACAGCACACAAAAGGGAGAAAGAGAAGAAAAGAAACATAGGAAATTATTGACAAGTGCAAGAAGACAGTGCCTAACAAAGATGGTGTTTCCTCCGTCCTTCGGGAAAACACCCTGTGCCTCTCCCCTCAATGTTCACATCTACTTTATTTTTCAAAAAGCTATAGACATCCCATTGCAGCCACTGACTTTCATTATTATTTTATTTATTCAAAATGTGTGCTTACGTATTAGCTTCAGACACTGTGCTGGAGCTGTGAAAAAAAAATCATGAACACAAATAGACACAGTCCTACCTTCAGAAGATTTGAAATTAAATAGGGAAGATGGACATTAATCAAGTAATCGCTTTCACTAAAGCTTGATTACAAACTGACACGTGTGTGTTCTGAATGAAGAGAACTTGGTGATATGAAGGGAAATTGACCAGCACTGGGTAGAGGCATCACTGAAGGTTTCCCTAAGGAAGCAACTCACGAGTTGATATCAAAAGTGTGAGTAATAGAGCAAAAGCATATCAAAAGGGGAATGTATGAGTAGGATATTGGGTAATACAACAAATTAAAAGGAAGACTGGATGGAGGGATAAGCTCAGAAAACATGAGGAATCCAGGGCAGCTGGTGGCAGAAACTCTCCTGGACCTGCTGCCAGGCACATAGCCACTCCTGCTCAAAGTCGTGACCACTGACGTCAGCAATTGAGACTCATTGTCCCTTGGTCTTTTTGTCTTTAACTCAAGATTTGAAGTCAGGGGTGGAAACTCTCAGCTGTACAAACCTAGGTCAGTTGTCAGAACTAGGCCCTCCTCCTTTTAACCCACACAATGATAGTTCTCAAAACTAGAATGAGGGGTCAAATGCTGGATGGCAAAAAAAAAAAAGTTTCCTGTGGGGTGGGGCTGCAGAGGAAAGTGAGGCATTGCACAGAGTGAGAGCAGTCGGCACAGTGGCCCTTGGCTGTAGTGTAGAGACACTGAGCGAGATAGAAGAGGCTGGAAATTAGGCAGAATTGTACCAATTCAGGTCCTTGTAGGGCATATATGGATTTGGGCCTCTACCTGCAGGTAATAAGAAGGCATCAATGAACCGATAAGCAGGGAGAGGAGTATCAATTGCATTTTGGAAAGCTAAGGCAGCGTTCAGGATGGAGAACAGATGACGGGCACAGGAGTGAAGGGAGAGCACTGTAGTGCCACTGTGGGGTGCATCCTGGGGTCCCCCTTCAGGACTGAGGCACATTTCCCCAGAACTGTTGGTCGCTGACAACTCACACCTCAGTCACTCTCTGAGGACAGCCCTTGGCTCAAGGAAGCTGTCAAAAGGAGGCTATGTCTCTCCCTGGGGACAGCTGGCACCAGATGACAGATCAGTGTTGCTGCAAAGGCTTCCATTGGAGGTGGCTCAGAAAGGTACCTGAGCTCCAGGGCTCCCTATGGGATCAGCTGAAGCCTTGTTGCAACTGCATCCCACTTGTACTTCTCCTCTGCCCAATCCTGCTGCCCTCACTCCTCACATGTGGTGACCCCCAGAATACCCCCCAATAATCTTACTGCATGTAAATCTCCATCTCAACCTTTGCTTCCCAGGAATCCCCACCCAAAACAGCATGATGGCCAGAAGACTATAGGAGTCTAGTAATGAAAAAAAATTAGTAGCCTCAACCATGGTGGCGATGGATACTGGGGACAGGAGTGTACTGATTAAACTTTTCAAGGCCTTAGGGCCCCAGAACATGAAAGCACAGACTATTTGCAGAGTCAGTGAAAAAAAACTCACCCCTTCATAGATTAGATGCTTCCAACTTCCCTAGTGCTTGAATGGAAGAGAGGAACATTCCTTCCTTCACACACTGGCCCCAACACAATTTCAAGCCTTATTCCCATTCTAATAACCACTGATGCTCCTGCTGCAGCCGGCATCTGCCACGGCGAGCGATGTGCTTGGAGCTGGCTGCCTCCAGAACTCAGACTCTTAAGGCTGGAGCAGCTGTTTCAGCTCTGGCTCTCCTGTCTGATTCTTTGTAACCATGTCACTAAATTTCCAACAGCCAGTTCACTTTATGACCCTTTTTCCCTTTCTCTCTTTCTAAAGCTGCTGCCGCGCAGTACAGAGGCTGCCAAGAGGCTTGATTCCAAGCACAGGGCTTTTAAAAGGTGACAGATGAGATGATGTCATGGCATCGAAGGTAAAAAGCCCCTTTCTTCCTCCAGAGTGGTTTAACTAATAAAATTAATTTGCCCGTTTAAAATTTAAATAAAGAAAAGATGGTCCAATTTTTCAATAGAGAAGTTTGGCAGGAATGAAGGGAGTTATTTGCGTGTTGATCTGGTTGACAGGGAGCCCAAATATAGACAGGTCATCCTGAAGCCACACTGAAGAGCCTTGCCTCTCACCTCCCCTCTGTTGGCTGCAGAGGAGCTGCCACGATGCCACTCTCTCCAGGGCAGAAATGAGCAGGGCAGAGTGGGAGCTGGTAGGAGCTGTAGGCATCATGCTGTTGGCCCACTTGAGCCATTAAGAGAAGTGACCAGTTCAGGACCATCCTCAAAGGGCATCACATGGGCCCAGCAATGACACTTCCCCAGCAGCCTCCCTCTCCGTAGCTGGGGCCCGGCTCGGTTCTCTTTGCCATTTGTGGCAACAATCGAACAGATGAACTTTGCAAAGCCTCATGAATTCCTGGCAGCTCCTCTGCAGTGTCCCCGTCTCTTGCTCTCTCCCCCCAGCTGACTACAGATGGATCAGCATTTCCTCCACAGCCAGGATGGCAGAGTTGAGTCCCAAAGGGGCAATTCTATTATCTCACCCTCTGCTTCCCCTTTCCATCCTCCGCACGACCCACTGTTTGAGAGGATGGCTATCACTCTCCACTGGAGGGTGACGTTGACATTGAATCTGTATTCAAAGTCAGAGAAATTCAAAAAATCCCAAAGATTTGTAAGAACTTTCAAAAGGACCTGCTCACTCCTAATAGCCCCTGCTTCACCAGGATATCATTAACACCTGCAAGATTATGACAGACTCCACCTTATAATGTACTCTCCCATACACTATCGTACTTGATGCATGTACTATTATTTCATTTTATAGATGAGAAAACTGATGATCATAGGGGAAGGAGAGGAAGATGAGAACTTTTTGTGAGACCAACCTTTGCATTAGGAACTACATGGAAACTTTACTCCATGATCCAGTTAAATCTTCACAACATCCCTGAAAGATAGAAAATTGTGTCCCATTTACAGATGAGGAAAGGGAGATAGAATTTACATGATCACCCAAAATCATGTAACTTACCTTGGATTTGTACTTATTCTGGGTTGTCCTCAAGTCCTTCCCCTGTACTGGCTGAAAGTTTGCTTCATTTTCCTGGCAGACAGTTAAATCTGTTTGGTCTATTCAGTCCTCAGCCGCCCTTCCAAGCTAGAATGTCTAACAAACTCTCCCCAGTCAAATTAGTGTTTGATGCACCTGTTTAAAAACACAAAATGCCTTTAATATACCTGGGAAGACAAATTGCACCACAGTTCTCATCTTCATTCAGCATCAAAAGAGGAAATAGATCCAATATTGTCATCATCATCATTGCCATCTCCATTACCCTGTCGTTATCATCATCATTATCTTCATCAACTCCCGTCTTTGGGGCTCCCTCAAGCACTTCTCCTTCCTCAGCGGGTATTTTTTAGAGGATGAAGCAGATACGGTCCTTGCTTTTGAGTTGCATTTCGTGGTAATGTTCAGTGAGAACTTACTCTCTAGCGCTAGTTGAAATTAATGAACATTTAGGATAAGTGACTTACGGAAATTCAATGGTTGAACCAAAGTAATAGGAATCTGCTTATGAGACAACCCTTATAAATGCATAAAATGAATATGCAGTTCAAAAAAGGAATTAATTAACATTTAAATACTGTGCATTTTCTATCCATTAACTAAACATCTCTATAAATGGTTTGTCGAATAGACAGTTTATTCTCATCCTTTTGGTTTTCATCACTAATGGTGGAAGTGAGAGGAGGCAAATGCTTGATGCGTCAGCAAAATAACCACTCAAGTCAAGGTTCAGAAGAGTTCTCCAGGAATGTGAACAACACAGAATTGGATGTAGCCCTTTCTTCACAGCCTCCTCCCTCACTGCCCAACACTCACTTTGCAGAACACAAGGACCTCCAGAAGTGCTGGCAAGTACCTGGCATTCTCAGCGTGGCAGGCTTTATCCCCAACACCTAGCAGAGTTCCTGCTGCATCGCACGCATGTAATAAGTATGTGTTAAGTCAATTAATTAATGATTGAACTCACTTCTTCTAATTGCTCTGATAAAAAGTCTCTTTGCCAATATTATTTCTCATTGTATATTTCAATTTTCACTTTTTTCCACCCAAAACAAGAGCAACTCTGAAATATGTCATAGGGTCAGTAGTAATCACTTCTCCAACTCCAATCTTTTCATCTCATTAGCATCCTGAAACACAGCTAGTGACTTCCTACTTATTCCACCTCTTCAAACCCCCAGAGCACTTTTTTTTCTTTCTCTCCCATGTTATCGGTTTTCTTCTCCCCAACTCGCTGTGAGTTGGAAGACAGGGATTCTACATGGGGCAGCCTCAGCTACTTGCTCAGGAATGTGACCATAGTGAGTGCTTAATGTGAGCTTTTCTTTTTTGAAAGGAATCAAACATTGCTCATTCTCTGCAATCCTAAAGGATTTCTTTATTGGGGGCATTTGAGATGCAGTCCTTCTCCAGAGGCAGAGAAATGGCCTCAACAGCTGCAGCATGACCCTTCCCATCAGAAGGACCTGAGATCCTGTTCACCCCATCATTAGTGAGTCAAGTCTTTCAGGTTTTAAGAATGGGAGTGATAACCCTGCAAGCTGAGTAATGGAGCCTATGTCTCAGTGGTGACTTATATGCATTGTGTGGTCAAAATACGGAAACAAGGCCATCCAAGGGGCTCTGCGGTTTGATGGGGCGCAATGAGGTCTGGAAAGCAGGGCAGGAGAACTGATTAGCACCGTGTTCATTAACTTACAGAAAACCATTAGTGTTCAACTTATGGACAAAAAGTTTCCTCTGGCCAAATTAATTCATTTCCCAGGTTAGGCTTTTCTCTGTGTGTCTGGGTGCACGTGTGCTGGTGTGTGGGGGAGTCTTTCTCCTTTCTGCTGCACAGTCGATGAGTGTGTGTGTCTGGGACTCATTAAATAACTGAAAATAGAAAGCAGCTGGAAATCCACGGGGCAAAAGGCAGACCCCATTACCAGAAACATTAGAGACACGGCCCATGGGGAGGTAAATTATATAATGATAAACTCTTAGAATTATGTGGCCTTTGACCCTGTTGACCACCCTCTCAGACTTATAATTCTCTCTACTTCGGGCTTTTATTACCCCCATCAATGTCTCTTAGTACTCTTCTTATCAATCAGGTCCCTCAAATCATAGACTTCACTCCATCTGAAGAATAGAAATGCACCCCAAGTTTCCGTAGCACTCTACTTGTCTAACTACCTAACTGCATTGGATGAGCTCATTCATTACTATTACTTTCCAAGATGCAATTCCCAAATTACATCTCCAGTCAAGACCCTCTTCCAGGCTCCAGACTATTACATAAGCCCCCAAATGTGTTCCTCCTCCTGTTCCCATGTCAGGTGAGAGCACCAGCACTCACTCAGTTCCTCAAAACGGGGCCTCAGCTCTGTCTTCCGTCCTTCCTGCATCCTCACTCCTAATCTGTGGTCAAGTGCAACTTGTTTTTCACAAGTTGATGAATTATTTTTTTGCCTAAAAAATGCTCATCATGTCCCAGGTCCTGCCTGAAGAGCTTTACAACCCTGTGAGGAAGGCAGGGTTGTCTTCACTTTGGAGAGAAGGAAATTGAGCTGTTGAGAGGTTCAGCATCCTGCTCAAAGTCACGCAGATTGTAAATGTCAGAGCCAGGGAAACCCAGGCAGCTGGGCTCCAGCATCCCTGTTCTTGAGTTTTGTACTTGCTGCCCCTGCATGTCCAAGTCCACTGCCCAGCCAAGACATTGTCTTTCAGTTAATGGCCAACCTACAGAGCATATTTTTCTTTCTAAAGCACCAACTTCATTTTTAACATCACTAATCTAATCCGATTTAAGTAGATCTAATCTACTAACTAAAATCCAAACTTTCCAGAACCTCTGAGGCCTGTCAGAATTTACCCCCTACTTACCCCTAACCATATGTCCTGCCACTCTTCCCTCTCAAACACCCTACCTCTGCCCCCTCCACTTCTCATCTTTCCTTAATTTAATAATAATTATTCTAGCATCCATGTATTGAGCATTTAAGATAGATCAATATTTGTAATAGGCACTTTATGTATTTGTTCTCATTCATTGTCAGAGGTAACACTATGATGTATTTTTTTATCTTCTTTTTGCCAGTTTAAAAAAAAAGGCAGGGCGTGGTGGCTCACGCCTGTAATCCTAGCACTCTGGGAGGCCGAGGCGGGCGGATCGCTCAAGGTCAGGAGTTCAGAACCAGCCTGAGCAACAGCGAGACCCCGTCTCTACTGAAAAAAAAAATAGAAAGAAATTAATTGGCCAACTAAAAATATATAGAAAAAATTAGCCGGGCATGGTGGCACGTGCCTGTAGCCCCAGCTACTCGGGAGGCTGAGACAGAAGGATCACCTGAGCCCAGGAGTGTGAGGTTGCTGTGAGCTAGGCTGATGCCATGGCACTCTAGCCTGGGCAACAGAGTGAGACTCTGTCTCAAAAAAAAAAAAACTTGGGCTCTGGAAAACCAAAACTTATCTAAGTTCTCTTTGACAGTGAGTTTTGAATGTAGGTTCCAAATTTACATCCTTTTTCCTATTCAACCAATAAATAAATTTATGTAAAAGTGTACGAATAATCCCTAGAGATATTTTCTGGGTTACAAACTTGCCATTTGAGAATATTGCTATGAGTACACTTGGGAAATGTTCTTCAGCATTCTTTTTTTTCTTTTCAGCATATTACGGGGGTACAAATGTTTTGTTTAGGTTACATATATTGCCTTTGCCCCACCCCTGTCAGAGCTTCAAGCACGTCCATCCCCCAGATGGTGCACACCACACCCATTAGGTGTGAATATACCCATCCCCTTCTGCTCTCTCCCACCTGCCCGACACCTGATGAATGTTACTACTATATGTGCACGTAAGTGTTGATCAGTTAATATCAACTGGATGGTGAGTACATGTGGAGCTTGTTTTTCCATTCTTGTGATGCTTCACTTAGTAGAATGGACTCCAGCTCTATCCAGGATAATACCAGAGGTGCCAGATCATCATTGTTTTGTGTGGCTGAGTAGAACAGCATTCTTAGGACAGCCACAAAAGGTGGTGGAGGCAGTGAGGGGGTGGATGGAGAGCTATTGATTGTGGCTTATCTGAGCAGGGAAGGTCAGAACTCCTGGCCACCTGGCTGCATTCAACATCTCAAATGATCAGAAACTCCAATTCCAGAAGCATTAGCTAATCATCAGAAAGCAAAGAAGTGAGTAGCCAATCTTACAGCCTGAGCCTTGTAGCTTCAATTAAGGCATGGAATGCTCATTAGATTAATAACTCAGCAGCCAGAATAAGTAAAGATGTTTTGTTGGAAATTCTCCTGAAGTTTCCTTTGGCTCCTGCTGTGAAAAGGAAGAAGCACACCTGGCTCCCAATCATGCAAAGCATCCCCACATCATAAAGGGAAGGGAAATAGGAGGGAGCCTCATAAAGTGTATCTTGGGCCCCAGAGCCTCCTGCTTCCCCCCTCTTCCCTCAGCCAAGCTATCCACATCACCAACATTAGAGGGTACTCTGCCTTCCAGCAGCCAAATGTGTGTGGTTTTGCTCTGTGGTTGGGGGTTATAGGACCCATACACATGAGTTCTCCACTCAATTCCAATGCAGACCACCCTGATTTTTGTTTTTCTACTGAAAACCTTTAAGATACAGGATGGGATACAGGGTGTTATAGCAGAGGAGACTTTGGAGTCCTTCTTCTTGCCAAGTACAACAAATAAATGTTTTTCCCCCCAACTATCATCTCATCTCTTTGCCTGAATCTCAATTCTCTGTGAAGGGATCAACAGAAACAACCACATGTGATGAGATGCTCACTTCAGGACTCCATAGTCTCTGATCCTGAAACTCAGTCCTGTTTTCCCACTTTGGGTACCTACCCTTAAGATAAAACCTCCCTGGCTCTTTAGTGCCCCAGCTGTAGTCCTCTAATCAAGACTGAGATTTAGAAAAAAGTATGTGGAGGTAAAGGCAGATGTCTCATTTCATTCAGGCCGTTGTAATGAAATAGCATAACCTGTGTGACTTATAAACAACAGAAATTTATTTTTCACAGATCTAGAGCTGGGAAGTCCAGGATAAAGGCAGATTTCATGTCTGATGAGGACCTGCTTTCTGACTCACAGATGGTGGCTTCTTGCTGCGTCCTCACATGGTGCAAGGGGCAAGGGGTCGCTCTAGGTTTTCTTTTATAAGGATACTAGTCATCTCCCAAAGTCTCCATCTCCCAATACCGTCACCTCGGGGGTTAAGATTTCAACATTTGTATTTGGGGTGATGCAAACATTCAAACCATAGCAGAAGAGAATGAATGAACTTTCACAGGATGCTCAGCTATGTGCTAGGCAGGTTATTTTGTGGAGTGTGTATGTGTCGTACATATACCTTTTCAATCTTTACAATAGGCCAATGAGGTCGACGGTATAATCCTATAATCCCATTCTACAAATGATAAAACTAAAGCTCAAGGAGATTAAAAAACATGCCTGAATGCAGCATAGATATGAATAACAGAATGAGAATTCAAATGGAAAAATAATTCCAAAAGCCATGCTTTAAGTTTGAGGTTGGCAAACTATCGCCAAAGAGCTAAATACTTCCTACCACCTGATTTTGTAAATAATGTTTTGTTAAAACACTTCCATGCCCATCTGTTTACACAATTGTCTCTGCCTGTTTTTATGCCACCACAGTAGAGTTGAATAGTTGTGACAGAGTTTCTATGGCCCACAAAGCCTAAAATATTTACCCTCTGGCCTTGCACAGAAAGTTTGTCAACCCTCACTTTAGGCATATGTGATTTGAAACACCAAGAAAAACCCTGACTTCAAACGTTTTCACAGTAATGCCTAAAATTTCACATCTACTGTTTTGAGATCAGTATCACCCCATGGCTCTATCAAATTTGAGGCATTGAAACAGGATTGTACATCAGCATCATAATTTATGAATACATTAACATAGTAATGGATCTTAGGGGTTGGAGGGGATTCAAGGTTCTGGGAGATTAATTTCAAAACTTCTCATCTGCACAACTGGTGGCGAAGAGTTCTAAATTTAAAGGATTGTATCACTAAGCACTGTAACATGTTCGGGCTCGAGCAACTTTGCTGTAGGACTGAACTTAACTGAGCATGACACAGTAGGACTCTCTCTCTCTTGTCGTAAGAGTGTCATTATGGATTGCTGCTTTTCCAGAAGCATGGAGAATTCCATGGAGTTCTGGCTCCTGTAAGAATGCTGTTCTGATCTACCAGCATTGAAAACCTGGTGGAGTAGTACTCCACAGCATACATATACCACATTTTATTAATCCATTATTTCTTTTGTACTCTTAGCAGTCCCATGAGCAAATGCTGACCACGGACAGGACAGAATCTTTGAAGTCTTAAAGAGACCCTTTAGTTTAATACAGCAAAGAAATCTTTCTGGGTAAAGAGGTACTTCTGGAAATTTTATTAATCTTTTCAGGCTAAAGTAGTAGCATTTGTAAATGACTGCTCCAGATCACTAAACGTTTCTGTAGGATGAAAAGGATCCATTCCATTCTGCCCTAAAAATTTTAGGGTAACTCAAGGAATTACTGAGCTAATCCATCTCAGAATTTGGCCACTCCTCTAAAAGTAGGGCTATCATATAAAACATCTGATAGAGAGGCCTTAACATATAATTTGTACTCATACACACTACTAAAAAATAGCCATAATGAAATAGTGATCCATGAAAGGAAAAAAAAAAAACTAGCATACTTAAATAGAAATTAAATACATTCACATGGGTTTATAAAAAAATAAATAATAAAACAAGGGCGGGCACAGTGGCTCACGCCTGCAATCCTGGCACTCTGGAAGGCCGAGGCGGGAAGATTGCTTGAGGTCAGGAGTTCAAGACCAGCCTGAGCAAGAGTGAGACCCCGTCTTTACTAAAAATAGAAAAATTAGCCGGCATCGTGATGTGCCTGTAGTTTCAGGCAATCAGGCGGCTAAGGCAGGATCATTAGAGCCCAAGAATTTGAGGATGCAGTGAGCTATGATGACGCCACTATATTCTACCCAGGGCGACAGAGTGAGAATCTGTCTCAAAAAAAAAAAAAAAAAAAAGAAATAAAAAAACTGTTACAGAATTTCATATATTAGGCAACAGAAAATTAGGCAAACTAGAAGTGTTTCTGTCATGTAAATTTGAGAAACTATAGTGAAAATAAAGTTTTAGGTTTAGTAATGTATTGTGAAATGACTCTATTTCTAGAATTTATCAACAACCCTTTCAGAGTATAGCTCATTTGAATAAATACTTTTGAGAAACATCTGCTTTGAAACAGACTTCCCACCTGGCCATGTTAATGACTATAACAATTATGCAAGAATCAAGATCACTTTTCAAGATTTGACTGCAGGTGTTCCTTATATAATTAAACTTAAGTGACTATGGACACATAACTTTTAAAATCTGGGCTTACGCGACACTGAAGTAACTTCAAAGCACCACCTACAACCTAAAGGAACTAGGGGGAATACTAGAAAATAGGCATCTACCAATCAACTTACCTGCGACCAAAAATATTATCATTGCAAAAAAGAGGATCCCTAGAGAATATAAGCTCCTAAAGGGCAGGAATTTTTGTGTTTTGTTCACTGTCCCCCATCTAGAACAGTGTCTCCCACTTGACAGATCCTCAACATTTAATTAATGAACAAATCAAAGAGATGTTCCTGGTATATATTAGAAGTCAACCCAAATTCACTTCATGTATTATCATTTAATAATCTCCCACCAACTGGAGAAGCTATTACTGAATGGCTTACATATTATGAAGTTAATTGTACACAGTATTTTAAGAGTCCAATGAGGTTACTGCAGAGGTACATTTTAACACTTCATTTTGTACACTTTCGAGGAAAATGTGTGATAAAAAATTATGGTTTTTACTCTTGAGAAGCCCAGACCCCAGTAATTTTGAAGTTGGTATGTCTGTTACTAAAGAAACAGTGGGACAGTATTATGGGGACATAACATTTCATGTATTTACATCTTCCTAAAATCCCTTAATAAACAAGGTAGGAAAAAAACTGGTGCTCATGTACAAGTGCTGCTTCCTTCAAACACTGGTGCATCACTTAAGGCACCTGTGCCGGCATCTGCCTGGTGATGCTCACAGATGGAAAACATTAATCATCTGTTTGGTGTTCCCATCTTGTCCATCCAGCTTCAAATATAACTGCAGTGAGCTAGATGAGTCAGCATCTGGTATTCCAAAAGATAGTGCAGCACTCCCAAAGCAAAAAAGGAAAAAGTTCACACTTCAGAGGCCTGAATCAGTGCCAGAAGTATCCACGTTGCCTCAAGGTTTCAGAGACTCCCTGATGATCTTTAGCTCCCTGGATACCAAGGCAAAGACAGATCTGAAAGTTGCAGAAAGACAGGTGGGTTGTCATACACAAGACTGAAGCCCCAGGCAATATAAGTGATATTTGTTCACACCACGGATTAACTGCTTTGAAGGATCAAAATGAGGAAGACAGTTATATTCAACATTTAAGAAGATTTTCTCAATAACAAAGCACTAAAAATGTGAATAAGTTATACTTTTATTTTTCAGAAGCAAAATGACAAGTGGCAACCTGCCTTTGTAAAAGACATTAAAGAATATCAGAGTAATAAGCTATCTATCTCACAGAGACAGCAGCCTGAGAAAGACTATTTTACAGCTCTCAATGAAAGTCCTATTAAATAAATCTCAGAATTATATACTTTTTACTAAATCAATAAAACAAAAATAACCACCACAACAAAATTATTTAGAACTCATAAAGTGGTATGTGAAGAAGGAAAAAGGAAAATCTGGAAATCCACATATTGGGAGATCTCTATTAAAATCAAGGAGGTTCAAATCCTAAAACAGAGAAAAGAAAAATGTTAAAACAATATTTCTAAGAGTCCAATGAGGTTATTACAGATGTACATTTTAATACTTCATTTTAGTCAAGACATTTTTTCCTACTCTTGGAGCACTTCCATATTCTATAGAGAGATCATAGAATGACCATGCAACTATCTGATCTCTCAATGGACCTTTAAGTTTTAAGTTTCAAATCTGAGTCTGGAATCCCAATTAAATATTTATATAATAGGCTAGAAGCTAATAGGCTACAGGATAAAATCACTTTTTAAATGACATCTGCTTAATTTTTACACATTATAGTTTTAAAAACTACATACTTTTGAAAGAGACACAATTTACAGTATGAATAATAAGATTATGTAAAACCACACAACCCTTCTCATAAAGTAGAAGAAACAATGTCCAAAATGAAGATGCCTAATATGCAATGCTACAGTTGACAGAAGAGGTGGTAGGGTGGGAGGTAGAGAGCACTGTGTTACAGAATGTATAGAAGACCTAGCTTCTAGTTTCAGCTCTGCACTAATTAGTTGTGTGTCTTAGTCTCAGCTTCCTTACGTCTCAATATGTTCCCCGGTAAGAAGAGGCAGATGGATCTCTAAGCTTCATTCCAACTTCAAAACTCAATGACTCTTACAGTTTAAAAGAAAAGATTGGAAAAACTTTTCCAGCTGAATAAATTCCTCACATCTTGTGGGATCTGTCACTGTTCAATTTCATGACAATAACTATTAGGCACATCCCATAATTTTACTGTGAGAAAAGAAAAAAAAAATCTACCAATAAAGCCTCAGGTTGTACTGTTAAAAAAAAAAAAAAAAAAACCTACCTAAAGGGCCCAAAATTGTACTTTTCATCCTACTTATACATGACGACACAAAAAACAAATGTCTTTTCCCTTCCTGACCTGTAGAAGCAGTCTCTATATAGAGTTGACTGAAAATCCTAGTAATACAAAGGTGGCCAAGACACCTACCCTGTCTTTCTCTCTGCCTGTTCGGCTCTGTGAAAACTGCTAGGTAGTTCAAAGTGAACTATTACCCAAAACTACCCTTCACCCTACATGTTACTATATATGGGATTTCTCCATTACAGAGAATGATTACACCAGGAAATGGTTTTCCTGATATTCTACCAAAATACTTTCCAAGAAAAATCTTGTATTACAAGATTACTAGAATAGAATAAATGGTGGTTGAAATAAAATAGTGGCAGAGTCCTAGAGAACCAGAGAGTTGAACCAGGAAGACTGATAGTATCTCTGACTTCTGCAGGTGTATTACTGATTTAAAGCTAAGGCCAACTGATAATTCTCATGGGCAAGGCCAAATTTTAGGTTAGAATAAGTGCTTATAGGTACTTCAGGTTTAGACTCTATCAACTTTCAGGTTTAGGGAAGAAGAAAGAGAAAAGAGGTTAAAGATTATATTGACCCTTGGGGAAATGGGCAGCAGAAAATATCTGCTATATTGAATTATTTATAGCACATACTTTGATCATAATCATCATATAATGAGTATCTTTTTGCTTTGATATTATTTTCTTCTTGTGAACTTTGTCCTTTAACCCATATTCACTTCCTAGAGTCTGAATTGGGAACTGCAGGAGCAATGTGCACACATAAAAATGCTTTTCAAAGGATTAGAGATGTTTCCAGCATATGCACACCTGAGTTTCCGCATAAGAGAAGAGGTTTATGACACAAGATGATCTCTTAAAATTTCCTCTGGTTCTAAAATTCTCATAATTTTGTATGAATAATATGCTACTATAATAAGATTAGATATATATATCACTTACTGTTTCTTTTTGAAAACATTTATGGATATAACTGTGTTTTTCTAAATGTTTCATTAGTAATACTCAGTCTCGTAAGTCTGGTTCCATAATAATCTATAATGTAACTACTTCCATCTGAAGGTCCAACAATCTAGAAGAGACAAATTTTCAAAATTACTCATTTTACAAAAAAAATTTCACAACACTTTGAATTTACATTTCTCAATTGTTAATAAAATCATTTCAGTAGAAACAAAAATCCAACTCAAACAAACTTAAAAGAGTAATTTAGTGGCTCATGTAGCTAAGATGGATACTGGGGTAGCTCACAGGGTCAAAAGGAAAGCTGCAGGAAACAAGGCCTCAGGGATGAATTCAGTTGCCCCATGAGGCTCTTGGTTTGGCCTCCCTGCCTCTTTGCTTAGCTCTGCTTTTCTTCATTCTGCAGACATGAATTCTCAATTGCTTGCCAATAGCTCTAGAGTCATGTATTCCCAGCTCAGCAGCTCCCAATACAAAGAAAGAAAAATTTTCTTCCCCAGTGTTTATAAACCAATTTCGGGGAAAGACTTTCATTGATCTGCTTGGTTTTTATGCCTATTGCTGGACAAATTACTGTATCCAAGGGAACCGGATTAATATAATTGGCCAGGCCAGGCTCCCTGTGGGAGATGAGGTAGTGTGATTGACAGTCCTGCCATAACCACCTGGAATGGAAAAGGAAGAGATAGGAAAAAAAACCACACATTCACTACAATCATCTTGTCCATATAATCACATTTGTGACAATCCAGTTAACATGATCTCTGCAAATTATCCTATAAGGTAGCAATCTTCAAACTGTAACCATAAGGGTAGAAAAAGATTTACCAAGGTGTAGGTAGGCCCATAGAGTTTTACGGGAATTAATTTTGAGATCCTTGATTCCCGTAATACTCTTTGTAAAACGAATCTGCCTGATACCATGCTTAGTGGAAACATCATACTAGTTTCCCTCCTCCCCACTTCCCCTTTCATTGTCATCCTCCTCCAACTTGATAACAGTAAAGCATACCTACCATCAAAGGGTACCCTGAGTCTTATGATGGCACATCACCCTCAGGTATAAAAAGCTCTGACGTGTCAAATAAACAGATAATTCAAAATATCAAACTGGCCGGGCACGGTGGCTCACGCCTGTAATCCTAGCACTCTGGGAGGCAGAGGCGGGCAGATCGCTCAAGCTCAGAAGTTCAAAACCAGCCTGAGCAAGAGCAAGACCCCGTCTCTACTTAAAATAGAAATTAATTGGCCAACTAAAAATATAGAGAAAAAATTAGCCAGGCATGGTGGCGCATGCCTGTAGTCCCAGCT